>JBBPUL010000371.1:9475-22564 GCA_038094675.1 Spongispora temasekensis | reverse complement strand
GGTCTAGACCAGTAATGTTATATTATGTAAGCTAGTGTGTAATACTATTGGGATTGCAAAGAAGAGAAGAGTTTGAATAAGATTACAACACTACCCTGCCTTTAGGTTGAAATTCCAGATCAACCAGAATAATAAAACAATGAAGAGAATTCTTGGAGAGTGACGCCTTGGACTTTTCTAGGCACAGCCAGATTTTTTCTGTGAAACTCCTTTATTGCCAGCAGAGCATTGGTAAGGTCAGATGCTGATTGCCAAGTGGTGTCACTGACATCATATCCTTTCCATTTAACCAAGTAGGAAAGTCCACATCGAGTGGAATGAGAATCGAGAATGCTTTCTACCTCAAACTCTTCAGAACCATCCTCAGATATCTGAACTGCATCAGGCCTACTGACCGGCTGTCCTGGTAACTGATCCTTGAATGGTTTAACACATGAGATATTAATGGTAGGGTGTATTTTTATCCTGGCTGGCAGTTTTAGGATGATAGTATTAGGCAAGACTTTCAAAATCTCAAAGGGACCAATCCATTTTTGTGTTAGCTTCACTGAAGCATAAGGCAGTTGCAAATGATCCATTGATAGCCAGATGGATTCTCCAATGATGTATTCCAGTGCTGCCAATTGCTTCTTTTTGGCCTGCACTTTCATTTTTTCAGCATTTGCACAAAGAGCATTTTCTACTTTGGCATGTGCTTTTTCTAATTCTATTTGGAATCATCCTGCGATTGACGAATCATGTTTCACTTTGAATCCCATGCACGGCATGTAGTTTCTTGTGACTGCAAAAGGGATGCTACCTGTAGTGCATGTAACCATATTGTTATGCACAAATTCCACCATTTTGATGTATTCTGGCCAAGACTCCTGGTTCTTGGATATGTAACATCGCAGATATTGTGCCAAATCATGATTTACTCACTCAGTTTGTCCATCTGTTTGCAGATGGTAGGCTGTAGAGAGTTTTTGTTCAAACTGCAGCAGTTTACACAAATCTGTTGTGAATGCTGAGGTGAACTGTGGTCCTCGATTGGATACAACCATCTTTGGCAACCTGTGCTTACACCAGACATGGTCTCTAAATAATAGGGCCAGTTTATTTGAATTTATGGACTTAGAACATGACATAAATACTACTTCTTTAGAGAATCAATCAATGATGACACAGATGGCATCTATGCCCTTTATAGATAGGAACCCCAAAATAAAGTCAACAGAGATATCCTCCCAGGGATGTTTAGAAATGGGTAGCAGAGCTAATTTACTGGCCAGTGGTCAAGAAATGGATTTAGATTACATATAAATTTGACATTGATCTACATAGTCATTTATCTTCTTCTTTATTTCTGGCCAGAAGAAATGTTGAGAAATGGTAGAGAGTGTGCACTGCTGACCAGCATATCCAGCAATGGGTGAATCGAGACATAATGTAAGAAGTGCAATTCTTAGTCTGGGAGGTACAAAGACATGATTGGAGTCATTAATAAATACTGATTGTCATTCGTCAAACCAGCATGTGACCAATGAAGGTATTTTTATGTTTTTTGACATTCTTTATAACTTCTCCAGGAAGGGTGATTCTAAATGCACATCATTTATGATAACCTGTAGTGGTAGGACCATAATATTTTCATTGAGGTTGTGCACTGCATCTTCATGATCTGGTCTCCTAGACAAAGCATCAGCCCTGGCATTGGTAGATCTGGGTTTGTAGATCAAGACATAATTAAATTCTTGCAATGTGGCATGCCATCAAGCTTGGTGTGGCAACAGGGTTTGTGGTTTTTTCCAATACTCCAGGTTCTTGTGGTCTGTCCAGATCTCAAATCTTGGACTTACAATAAGATAGTGGTGCCATTCTTTAAGGGCACGAATGATAGCTGCCATTTCCTTATTATAAATAGGATAGTTTCATTCTGCTGAATTGAACGAATGTGATATAAATGCACAGGGTCTCCAGAGACCATCTTCATAGTAAACAGAGAGCACAGCTCCTGTAGCAATGTCCAAAGCATCAGTTTCTACCCTTAGTTCTTTTACACTATTAGGGTATGTGAGTAGTGGTGCTTTTATAAATTTTTCTTTTAATGTTAAATATGCATCTTCTTGTGCAGGTCCCTAGGACCATGGAACATCCCTCTTTGTCAACTCCATTAATGGCTTTGCCATATATGCGAAGTTTTTGATAAAATGTCTATAATAATTACAAAGTCCTAAGAATGACTGAACTTGTTTGACTGATTTTGGTTGGGGCCAGTCTGCAATAACTTTTGTTTTTGTGTTTTGCATATCCCTGTCTTTAGATATGACCATACCCAGATAGTCAACTTTATCCTTAAAAAAAAAACATTTCAAGGGCTTGCAATATAGATCATTTTCCTAAAGGACCTGCAGAACTTCCTGAATGTGTTGAGCATGCTCAGCATAAGAAAGTCTAGTAGTAAAGACATTAAGATCATCAATGTAGGCACCAGTGTCATTGTAGCGATCATGAAACAAGTCATCCACTATGGCCTGGAATATAACAGATGCAGATGCATTTTACTTTGAAGACCTAATATACCCCTTTTCTAATTCTCTGCCAAAGAACTTACAAATCTCAGCCAGTTCAGTCTGCGACATGGGAATGACTTGATCTTTTTTTAGGACAAATTCAGGTTGTAAGTTAATTACATGGTCCCATGTTTTGTGCAGAGGCATTTGTGTGGACTCCTGTTCCAAATACACATCCAAAAAATCATGAAATTCCACAGAAACTTCCATCTTTATAGTTTTTTGTTCTTCCAGAGATATCTCATTGATTCATGTAGTGTTATACTGGTTAAAAGTCATTGTATGATTAATCCAATCTATGGACAGATTGTAACAATGCAAAGATTCATATTCTAAGAAAACTGCATTTGTAGCTAAATTAGATATGTAGAGAGTCAGTGGAAATAAGTAAACTATTTGGTTTCCATCCTTCATTTCCATGTCAACATGGCAAACATAGGTGATGCCCCTTCCTATGTTGGGTGAGCTGTCTGCATTTCTGACCTCTATGGATCATGGTAGCTCTTTGCATGCTATGGCATTGGCAGTTACAAATCCTTGGTCGATGAAACAATGAGTAGCTCTGCTATCGACCAAAGCAGACACCCAGACCAATGATTGTCCATTTCTTCATAGTTTTGACTCCACTTCTAGAGCATTTTCACATAAGTGCTGTGTCTTATACAGCATCATTCGAATTTGATGAGGGATTTCATAACTTAAATCATTTTTTTGTATTTGTGCGAAATTAAGCACCCTATGTTTTTCTTCTGGGGCCAAGCTCAATTGAGACTTTGCAACAGAATATTCATCTGATGGGCTATCATATCGAGATGACAGTTTATGTGATGGGAACAAGACAGGCTCATAGTTTTCATTCCAAGCCATTTTAGTGAGTTCTTGCATGTTAAACACTTCATAATTAAAGAATGCTGACAAATCAACAGAATTAATTACAGGCTCGACTTTCTCCCACTTAGGCTCATCATAATATGTATCAAAAAGATTAGAAACAGGAACATAGTCTGAATAACTATTTTTTGTATTTAAAGTATTTTCATAAGAAGAAACTGATGTAAAAGAAAAATCATCTGAAACCTCAGACACCCTCATATCTGAAGTTGGCACTAAAAACCTGCCTTAGCATGAGCTTCTACTGTGAGCTGATCTCACCAGTAGGCTTCTGCTTCTTCCATCATCTAAGCCTAATGGTGGGCTGTTGCTGCTGGTTGTGGTGCTTGTGGGGGCAGGGGTGGAGCAGAGATTTGTGACTGTTGCAGGTGCCAGGATGTTTGGGGTACTCTGGGGCCTGAGAAGGGAGAGCAGAGATTGCTGCTCTAGCCTCATATAAGGCACAGTTTCGGGGGTAGCGAGAAGGGTTTATTGGGTACATTGCTCAAATGTGGCCTTTCTTTTGACAACCAAAACAAGTTCAATTGTTGGGGGTCGATGGTGTGTGGGGAGTCTGTCAATCTATCTTCATAGGAGCACCTTGGCCAGGTTGTATACCAGTTGGGGTAAATCTAGGGCCTAAAGTAGATGGGCAAGGAAGTGGGTGAGTGCCAAAGGATCAGGTGCTTGGCACATGAGGGGTTGCTGGGCCTATAGTGGGCTGAGCCAATGTGATCCTATCAAACTTTTGATTGATGGCAGTGTACACCTCCACCAATCCATTAAAATCATTATCATCAAGTATCTATCCATAAAGCTCATGTTTGATATGGATTTTGTATTGCACTGCTCATTTCAGCAGGTGCACTGCCTCTTCCTTACTACATTTGACATCTGAGAATAATGCCAAGAAGTCTCACATAAAAATTGTAAAGTCACCACTTTGCTTATGGTTGAGTAATTTTTTATAGGCCTCATGGTGAAGAGTGCCTATTATGAAGTATAATATAATTAATTGCCAAAGATGGCCAATCATCAACATCTTCTTCCCCATACTTCTCAAGGAGGGTTATGGCAAATGGAGCAGCATCGCCCATCAATTGGCTGACAATTGTGTACATCTCTTCGCATTTGTCTAGCTTTTTTACTTTGAGATATAATTTGACCTTCATCCACCAAAGGCGGAAGGTGCTCTTGTTGCCATCCCATAGGCCAGGATCACCAATTGTTCTCTTGGCCTTGGTAGTGGTGTCCAGCTGCAGGCTTGATAGCTGATTGGTGAGGTTATTAATCTTCTGGGACAACCTGGACATTCTTGGTTATGTGGAAGGCAGTGGTGGCAGCATAAAGGTTAGATGAGGGCAGAGTAGAGTGATGAGCATCAAAAAAAAGTTGTAAAAAGTGAGGTGGAACATTTGTTGCTTTGAGTTAGAAGCTCATGTTTTCTGTCCAATCTCACTTAGGCTTTGGTGCTACCTTCTTTATTGTGAGGTATTGGTAGCCAATTGTGCACATGTGCTAAAAAAAAACAACCTGCTTGCCACTACCATAAAGAAGGCTCCATGGAGGTTTCATCTCATGAGGACGAGTCTTGTATGCTGGCTCGGGACCAGAGAGTCAAGGGGAGGAACCAGGGAACTGCCTGGCTATGGTTGAAGATTTAGCTCTCTGAGGCTGCAAATCTTACAGAAGAGTTCGTGATTCTGCTACTTTGCACAGGTAGTACTGCTGTGCTGACCCACTTTATGCCAAGGGATTGATTCTTATTTTTCCATGGATAGCTGTGTCCTCTCAAATGAGGTCTATGCACTACCAAAGCAAATGGAAATGATGGTGGACAACCATATAACAAAACATTTTATAAGGGAGTGTTTTTCTCCTAGCTATCACAGAGCAACCATATTCCTAATAGAACAATAGACCACTTCACACCTGTGGATCGGCTTTCTGACAGTGAGTGAGGATGATGAGTGGGGTGCTTATGTAACTAGCACAATAAGTAGAGAAGGACATTTGGGCAGCTTCAACCTAATGAAGTGACCTAGCAGAACAAAACCATCAGTCTCTACTAACCACAAGAAAGGATGACTAAGAAAAGATGGAGGACTGTGACTTAGGTCACAAAGACACAAGAGGTTGAAGCTGGGGCTTAGCTCGACTCTTGGCCACTTTATATATGTACTACAATATTAAATACATGAGTCATGACTAATCTACACATGTCTAACATGAGTCAGTCTAGACTACTGATGTCATAGATAAGAGATAAGGGTCCAGACCCATGACATCATTGATGATGTCATATCATGTGATTGGTCTAGACCAGTGATGTCATATTATGTAAGCTGGTGTGTATTAGGATCACAAAAAAAAATGAGAGTTTGAATAAGATTACAACAAAAGGCTAGTTAGACAAGAAGACATCTAGTTAGTATTTTTTTGTTGTATTTGGTTAGTGTTTGGTTAGTGTGCTTGGTTGTGTTTAGTTAGTGCTTGGTTAGTGTGCTTGATTGTGATTAGGAGCTTGATTGAGATGCTTGGTTAGTATATTTGATTGTATTCAGTTAGTGGTTAGTATGTTTGGTTGTGCTTAGTTAGTGTGCTTGGTTGTGCTTGATTAGTATGCTTGGTTGTGTTTGATTAGTGCTTGGTTAGTATGTTTGGTTGTCCTTAGTTAGTGTGCTTGGTTATGTTTAATTAGTATGCTTGGTTGTGTTTGGTTAGTGCTTGGTTAATGTGCTTGGTTATATTTGGTTGTGCTTGATTAGTGTGCTTGGTTATGTTTAGTTGAGCTTGGTTAGTGTGCTTGATTATGTGTGGTTAGTGCTTGGTTATATTTTATAAATCTAGTAAGCTAGAAGTCTAGAGATGTCTGGGGCTTCTGAGTATTTCTGAATGTCTGTGAATCTGTAGAGCTGTGTATCTAGGAAGTTCTGGGTGTTCTGGGGAGTTCTGGGGAGCTGTAGTTTACTGTACATCTAGCATGCTAGCCATCTGGGATGCTGGGGGTTTCTGGGTGCACTGTGGCTTCAGTGATGGTTCTGTGGGATTCTGGGAGGCTCTGGGGGAATTTTGGTGATTTGCTGATTAGTACTACTATGTATTATGTAAGCAGTAGCAGCAGCATCGATGTAGCAAATGATTCTATTCTACAATAGTCTAAATGAATATTTAAGACCAATGTGATACATAAATTCAATAATGTACTGTCGTGAACATACCACCATTGTTGCACACTAGGGTCAGAGGGCATGATCAGACTCTCCATGGTGGTGGAAGTGTTGTAGTTAAAAATGGACACTTGCACGTCTCGGATAGATCCGTATTACGTAACCTTGCATCTCTACATCTCAATCTCGACTATCACGTCGACTGAGTACATTCTACAGGAAGTCACGACTCACGAGAATTGAAGAGAATGGGACGTTCAATTGCCCGGCATTCAGGCACACCTGATTATTCTTAAAAATGAAGTCATAGAAAATAAACATCGGAAGGCAAAGGTGCTCACTGGAACCCAATCAGATTTATTGCCCTATAATATAGACCGGCCGAATGCCAAAACGGAGGCAAAGTGCTTGCGAAGATCGACATGCAGGCACAACATCTACACAAAATCAAAGCCAACGTCATTTTACAGTAACACATTGGCCAATTGCAAGGAAAGCACAGCACCGAAAAGGAAAGTACGAAATCAAATATGAGGTTTTGTCCCTCATAACTAAGACTTTTTTTACAAGTGACTGAGACCTGAGACATACCATTTGAAAGTGGATACTGAGCGTTTACCAATAAATACTGACACTGTCCCAGTTGGGTTGACGACCCAACGTTCCAACATGCATCCAGGCTCCGTAACCCAAATATTCGTCGTGGGGTCATGGGTGGAGGCCGTTTTATATGGTATGTATCACCGATTATACAGGACACGGCTGAGATAGTTTGGTAGGCATCAAGTAAGTGAAAATCTGAGTGCAAACGCGCCACTTAACGTCCTTTTCTTCAGTTGTAGCGTCTTCGGGTTCTGCATGTTCGTCCTGATGCGCGGTGAGAAGGCAAAGCGTCCTTGGTGGGTTTGAACCTACAACTCTAGCACTAGCAGCATAATAATAGCACCTTGCTTCATTGCAGGGTCTTAATTATATCGTCGACAATTCTTATGATTCTATGTACCGTTCATGTGGCATTATCTCTTCGACAGCAGCTGGAGGCATTCGTTTACGCCCCTGGCTGTGTGCCGAACTATTCCGATGCATACTATCTCAACATCACAACGATGATGGGGGTGAAGGATCTGATTTATGTCACCCTAGTTTGTCAATTCGACTCGGCCGAGCCCTCAAATGTGCTCAATTTTGATTTTACAGGTCTTTATGCAGGACAATATTTTGGCAAGTACACCCTAGTACGACACTCTTGCTCTGTACTCACTTTTGCAATTCATGAGATCTGGCGCGCCTACGTCGTGTACAACAGCAGCTGGAAAGTGGTGGCGTTTCCTGTAAGCAAGTTTTCCGAACATGAGCCCCGAGATGATCGTTTACTGAGTGAGATCTCTGCAGTTGCTGGTGGAGGCTGCAGCCATGGGTAGGACACATCACCACCTGCATAACTGAAGCTCACTTGTCTCCTACCCAGCGACGGCATATGCCGCAGGCATCATAACCATGATTAGACGCGATGTTATCACGTACCTCAAGACCGTCGCTCCCTTGGGAGTGGCCGCGTGGACATTTGATCTCCTCTTCAACGTCTGGCTCACTGTGGCTATCGCTGGTCGTCTTTGGTGGATGGGCCGTGCGGTCGCACCGCTCGCTGCTAGCAAACCGAACAAAAACCAGTACAAAGCAACGGCGAATATCATCATCGGATCGGGTAGCCTCTTTACGTGCATGACAATCATCATAGTAGTCCTCTTTGCCGTTTCGCACGAGGCAATCATGGCGGCCAACGATATCGCCCCTCAGATCGCGGTGCGAATCCCTCCTTGTTTTTATCGTTCCAGATTGCTCACTCACTCGCCGTCTCTGACAGGCATTGACGCCTCTTTTGATTGTGGTCAAAGTTGGGCTCAAGTCTGCTGGGGAAACGACGGACCAGGTGAACTTCAGAGACCCGGAGGATGTAAGTGAAAGTTCGCGTAGGAACTTCAACCCGCAAAGGACCCAATCTTCCACAACCTCCACCCTACCCGATCTGTCGGCGGCGGCGAATGAACACTTCAAAATGTAGTTCTTTTGATCGGTGGAGACGCGGATCCGGGAGAATGTATTTTATTGACTCGCGGTCGGCTTTTGTGAACAAAAACCCCTATCCATATCCATAAGTTATGGGAATGCCAAAGCACGGAACTATGTCCTAGCCGTGCTCATTATCTACAGAATTTTAACTTTTTCTAAGATTGGATTATCCAGCAGCTGCTCAACTCGTCGACAAAGACAGATTTACAAAGTAACCCTGACAGAAAGTCTCAAACAAGAACAACTACCTAGGAAAACTCCGCCTCCTTGTCGAGATCTTCCCAGCCGCCCAATCCCATATTAACAGGCAGTTTATTCCACAACCTGGTCCTTGTGTCTTCGTATCTCCTCTTCAGTTTCATCTTGCAACCGTTACAAAGGCTGTTCTCCCACGAACTGGTCCAGACAGTAAAAGGGCATCGCAGATCGCGTAGGATCGACGGTATGAGTGCCGAGGTACATACCTTCTTCCCGGAGGCGTAGAAGTTGTGCCAACAACTGCTAATGGGTTCCTCGGCGATAGAAACGACCAGCTCTCTCTCGATACTAGCGATGCAGCGTTGTGCGAGGAAACAGTATCGCTGGTTCGCAGCTGAAAGCGTACACCTGCACTGGCTGCTGCCACTGGTGACGCCATCATCGACGTCACTGTCATCATAGCCGCCGATGATGTGCGAGACGGGACAGGCAACGCAGCAACGCACGATCGCGACGATGACCGGCGAGAGCAGGCCAACCTCGCTCGCGACGTTCATGACCCTGAAATTGTACTTGTCGTTTCCGCTTATCCGAGGGAACAAGGCAGCGTTGCAGTGCGTCGTCGCGGACACGGTGTTGAGCGCCGTAATAGGGCTGTCGAACGAAAGCCTACTCTTGGCCTCCTCGAACAACCGGCGTATAGCATATTTTTTCCCCAAGCGTAGGAAAGCTGCCAAGACAGAGAGGGGCATAGGAGTATCATGGCAGAAAACGTAACTGTAGGCTCTCAGAGTTAGCGTAGCTGCTCGTGAATGCGACTGCCATAGTATAGGTTAAGGCGCATACCTCCGATCATAGAACGCCTTTAATATTATTTGGACATCAGCGGCCTCATCATGGAGGTGTACGACAGGGCAGCCGTCAATGACTTCCTTCTCTACATCGTCCGAATGCGGGATGGAAAGCATGTCTTCAAAGATTTGGGAATAAGAGCACAAGATGCCACGATGGACACGGAAGTGCTTCCCCTGCACAGAAAGAACGATGTTACCGTCGTCTAGCCATGGTTCCAGGCGATCTAATTTTTTCAGGTCTTCCATGAGAACTGAGAAGGGAGCTCGCAAATGCTGGCAAATTTGGAGATAGGAGTCTCCTCTACCTATTTTCCCGCGCTGGTCCCCGCGTTTCAGGCACTAGCCAACAATGGAGAGAGCCTATATAGGTGCTGTGTTTGTTAGTGGAACAAATCGCGTCCCCGTGGTCGCGCCAGGAGCAAAGCCGACACCTAGTTCTGAATAACGGAGGCTCACTCGCCGTTATCAATTTGAAGTCCGAGTTGATTCGATATCAATGTGGAAAGATGTGTTACATGATATACATTCAAGATCCGGGCCCACAACCAGGTCCCCCGTTTGTAATAATAATCTTGTGTGTGCTTGCTCGTATAAGATTAGGTTGGTTTGCCGAGCAGTCCAAAATGGTAAGTGCGCGAAGAACGAGGGCGAAGAAAGAAAAAAAGACGGCGCGGAAGCGGTGCGGGGAGTAAAGCAAGCACAACGTGAATGAGAGAAAAGAAAAAGGAAAAAGAAATCGATGATGATGACCACCTTTCTCCTTTATTATATAAAGTGTAAAACCCTTACTGTTGATCATCTTCAACCCGTTCTACAGAGTCCACGATCTCGTTCACGAGTTCCAGCGTGACACCGGGTATGATGCGCTCGGCCTCCGTAAATGCTCGTTGGAGCGTACTGAGCGCCACGCGTGCTTCCTGTGTCGATACTCGAGGGAATAACTGCGTGTGCACAAAGTGAAGTGTGGACACACAAGCGTGACCGACAACTTACCGAAGCTATTGCGGGTAAAATGACCGAATCGAGCATCGTGGTATCAGGTAAATCGTCGTCGTCCTCTACATCCACATTCCGCTTTTCGATGACGCCCGCATTCCTGGGGTATGTACCCGCGTACCGCTCATCGTCATATTCGTCCTCGTCCGACGGTACCCGCTTGTGGTGCGTCTCCTGGCTACCATTGGTGATTGCGGGAGCACTGCCGCCCGGGCCTGGCGGCGGCATGTGTCGGACGGTGGCCTGTTCGTACGCACTCGGGGCACGCGCAGACGACGGGAGAGGTAGAATGTCGGCCTTGATCGACGAGCTCGAGGTACGTTTTGCCGAAATATTAGATGACGAGGTAGACAATGAGGCAGTATCTGCGCGTCCGGAACCGTTCATCTCCCAAGTGAGCGGAGGGCCCGAGACCTTGATCGAGTTGTTGTTAGCACGTCCAATCGTTCGTCCAGCGTGTCGGACGGTCCCAAAATCCCATAAATCCTCGGGGTCACCGCTTGCAGGCCTGTGACGTATGTGAGACGTCAGCAGTGCGGGTATATTTGGAATCAGACGGGACATACATATCCTGGGCGATGGCCTGCTCCTCTTCCTCCAGCCGGTCTCCCCCTTCGGCTTTCCATCTTTCATGACGTTCGATCAACTCCGTAAGGTAACTGGTCTTCTTGGCCATTCGCACAAACTTGTGTTTCAGAAGCTCGCGGGCTGTTGGGCGCTGTCGAACCCTGGGTCAGACAAGGACACAAAATGGAGAAAAGTCACGATAGGTACGTCACGAGGGTCACGTTGTAAACAATAGGCCACAAAGTCTCGGAATGGTTTGGAATAATGGCTGTCGAGCTGAGGCGGGGGGTTCTTTGGAATGAGGAACAGAACCTAGAATAGCATTCCATTCGCTATAGCAGACATATCTGGGGCATCGTTACGCACTTTCATGGGGTGCAGCTCGGCGTAGGGTGGTTCTCCCTTTGCAAGCTCGATGGCAGTGATTCCGAGACTCCAAATGTCGGCCTTGTGGTCGTATCCACTCTGCTTGATGACCTCTGGCGACATCCAATACGGCGTACCCACAAAGGTATTCTTCTTGGCAGACAGGGTTCCAGAGAGCTGGCCAGAGACACCGAAATCTGCCAGCTTGACGTCTCCTGTTGCAGACAAGAGGATGTTGGCAGCTGTGTCAAACAAGTTCTCAGCCAGACGACGCGCCATAACGTTGGTCGCAAGGTACCTTTGATGTCGCGATGGAGCTTTCCCTCTGTGTGAAGGTATTCCAGCCCACGCAAAAGCTCTCGAACGATGATGGCAATGTACTCTTCTCTGAACACGCCGGGTTTCATCTGAGTTGCCTGTTCAGTGAACCACGCGTTTCGTCCAGACGGCGATCGTACCAGATCAGAGCAGGAGCCGCCCGAACAATACCTGTGTACGTGCATGAGCGGACAAAGGAACGGCGCGAGAGCCAACAACATACTCCATGACTATCCAGAGGTTGGATCCCTTGAGGAATGAACCATGGTATCTTGCGTCAGGAAGCGGCGCATGTCAATCACATCCACTCCACACACAGGGGACACAAACGTGATCGAACGAACTTGGTTACATGGGGAGAGTCCAGCTGCGAAAGGATCTGAATCTCCTGCTGAATGTCCTCTATCTCGTCTTCTGCGCTCTCGAGATCAATGATCTTGATGGCGACGGTCTTCTGGGTCCTCTTGTCGTACCTTGGTGGGTCGACAAGTAAGCGCGTGAGCGGGGATGAGAAGAAAGAGGCATACCCTTTGAATACTTCGCCGAAAGAACCCTTGCCTGTGCTGGGCGTGAATCGCTCGCCACCGGCAGGGCGGATGAAGCCTCACCGATCCTGTCCTGCTTCACGTAGAATTCCTCTGGGTCTTGATGTCTAGTGTCCTGGACGAGTCTGAGCGGAGGAATGCCGGGTTGAACGCGCGGAGACTGCTCACCATGGTAGCGGTGTGGAACAAGTCGCGTGATAAAGCACGTTGCGCTGAACTGGTGGCGAAGGCAACGTCTGAATCGTATCGCGAGGGTCGTCGAGGAGGAAGAGAAAGAGAGAAAACCCGCTGAGAGTTGGCCAAAATGGCTGGCTGGTTGTCGTACGTTTGCTTGTTTTGTCATTTTCAAGTGGACAGGCAACAAAACTTTATTGACACGTAAATATCAAATACTGTACTACTACACATTCTTGCGGTGTTCCTGAAGGCTCATGAGGTAACATGCACAAAGAGAAAGCGAGCAACGTACGGGTGCATGTGTGGTTTCATGATCAACGTGGACAAATGCTCGTTCGACGTTTGGCAGCTCTTCCAGTTTGTCCTGGAGCTGCTGAGAAACATCGTGTGCCTTCCACAGAGGCGT
>JBBPUL010000370.1:0-22643 GCA_038094675.1 Spongispora temasekensis | reverse complement strand
TTCCTCTGTATCCTTTTCAGGTCTAGCATAAGATTAGCACTTTTTATTGAAAATACAACACTATTACTCACTTTTTGTATGGTGCTTGACACCAGTCATAAAGAGGATATGCTATATCAGCAGAAATCCACTCATCTAGAGCAAGCAAAACATCATGCTCTTTGAAAACATGTGTTTCAGCAAAAGCAGTCGAGTCATGTTGACTTCCAGGAAGTCCAACAGAGTAGTTTATGATGCGAAGATCTGGAGTAGATACAATCTAGAATTATATTAGTCTTGTTTTGACTTAATAAATGGACATACCTAAATGTTCAAGGAGTAGTTTGACTTTCGATCATAGAATGTATTTCCAAAGTGACCTGGGTGGGAGTAAAGGGGAACCAAAGTCCCATCCACCATTACCCATCCATTTCTCCATACAGGACATGAGTTGTCTTCAACCCACTACTTTTCCTCCTCCTTCTCCTCAGCTGATGGCCAGTATAGTGCAGCTTGATGAAAAGAGGGTCAGCAGATAGCAGTCATGACATGATTTGTCACAAGTCGAACTGTTTCAAAACCAATACCAGCCCAGAGTGCAACCATGGTTGTACTAATTGCATTCCCATAGCGTCTAAACTAATAAAGGGTAATGGCCAGTTGAGCAGCAACTGAAAGCTGTTGTGGATGGTTAGAGGATCATCCTGTGAGGCAGCCAGTAGCATATCAAAGCATGCTGGAGTCATCCAAACATGTGCCCAAAAGATATCTGACTGCTTAAGCTTCCAATCTGTGAGAAGAAGCTGCAAATTCTCTCCACTCTTCTTGATTGGCTGATGAGCAACAAGATACCTGCGGGAGTGGAGGATGCCGAGAAGACATAACATAGACTGGCTTGCTGTAGGCAACTCACTTGCAGAGTCAGCATCTGACTCAGATGTGCCAGTGCTTGAGCCTGAATCAGAGCTTGATGATGTGGGAGGTGCAGCCAGGCCATATGATTCAGAAATGATGAAATGGAGGTATCCATCCATGAGGAGATCACTAAGCAACTGGCGGTCTGAGTGAGTTGGCATTACTATGTATCTGTTATAATTCTGACGATGATGTGATCAAATTTAAACTCCGACAGCGGACATTGAATGTCCGCAGTGCACCGTTCAAGGGATAGCCAAAAACGGAATGGGCACAAAACTGCCTCAAAACTGGGGAAATCAAAGTACAAAGCAGATTTGGCACTCCCAAATTGAATCTCAAATCGAGCTCAAATCAAGCCCAAATCGAGGCTTGTTTTCTACTTTGAATAACCCTAGTGGTGGACATTTAGCTGAGCAGTGAGCATGCTGAATTACCCAGCAGGCGAAAAATTTAAGGGATTTAAGCCCAGCAGCCAATCAGAGCCAAGATTTAAGGTGACTGCACCACTTTACATACTTGGGCTCACACAGTTCCATTCATTGAATGTGATGCCAAAAGTTGTCTATACTGCTAGGCCATTAGTATGTGGTCATAGTGTAGCATTTTCATCCCCAAGCTCTATGAGAATACTATCCAGCAGAACAATAATATTCTCAATACTTCTTGGTTGCCCATGCAACTTAACAAGATTCGATTCAGACTGATTAGAAAAGATGTTGGATGCCAGTGGGAAGAGCTTCTGAGCACTGTCTTCATCAGCAAATCATAGAAGAGCTGTAGGTGGCTGTACAGGACTTAAAATATGCTTAAAAAACAATAATATACTGATTGCTTGCATTTTATCACTCAAATTTTACTGTGTACCACATTGCCTCATGTTCCGAGTTTGCCTGGGCATCAGGCCAGGCTCCAGTGCTTACCAACACTTCAACTCATTTTATTTTTTGGATAAGTGTCATTAGCTTAAAATCAATTCATAGAATGTTCTTAGGTATATATATCTGTTGGTGGCATAAGACAAGCTGACCAAGCCAACTCCAACATTACATAACTCTGAATTATCAAATAAGATACAGTAGTATATAAACCATAGCAGAGATTAAAATAATCTAAGCGCTCGTTATCTCCCACCATCATCGGGTGAGATCCATACAGCATTATCAGTCCATCTAACTGACCCATCTACATCCCTATTCTACTACTTTAGGATATCACACATCACGCATGACCTTACTCAGTGCCCCCATCTTACCTTAACTACTGTCAGCCCATAGCCTACCTCATTAGGTTATGAGCCCTGACTGCACTCAGAACTAGGCAAGCAAATAGTGATATTGTTTCGGGCTTACTATAGCTTCCTTTTATTTCATTGTTCCTTTCCCGAGAGTTGAGATGTCAAACATGACCAGATTGGAACAAACTTCCATGCTGCAAAACCCCATGGCTACCTTAACTAACATTGGTGGGCTGCCATCCTATAAACAGGAGCCGCTTGGCAAAAACAATTGATTTACGTGGAAGACTCGTATGACAGATGTACTTAATGTACATAATGTTTACGATCATGTCATTGAGTGCACACCAAAACTGGACAATGATCCAGCAAAGGAAGCCGAGTGGATGCAGAACAATAAAAAGTTGAGGATGCTCCTCAGCCAAAGCATCAGCGACAGCCAGATGCTTCACCTGGTGGATATAGACAATGCAGCGGACATGTGGGAGGCCCTGTGAGCTGTGCACGAAGTCCAAGGAGGTATGACCTGTGTGGCATTATGGCATTCCTTACTTAATCAGGCCACATCTTGAGATACTGATATACTTGGCAAAATAGCCAAGATGCAAAAATTGCGCCACCAACTTTATGAGATGGGCGATCCGATTACTGAAAAAGGGTTCCACGATATAGTAACTTCATCCTTGCCAGCGTCTTGAGATGGTTTCATCTCCACTTATATTGCAAAACAAATGGGAAATGATGCCATGCTGACAAAGATGAAAGAACTAATTACACTCATCAAGAACAAGGTCTGGTGGCGCATCTCTTAGGCAAAAACCAGCCCACGTGAGAAGTGTGTGAATCCAGATGACTAGGTAAATTATTTCGAGAGTGGTGGTAAGCACCATAAGATACAAAATGCTGCCGGCATATCCACACAGTGCACTGTCTGTAGTAATGATAATCATGTGGCAGCTAATTGCTGCTTCTGTGGCAAGCCAAAATGTGACAATTGCCACCGATTTAGTCATATCACACAAAAATGCTGGGCTCTGGGAGGTCCCAAGCATGATCTGGCGAGATGAGGAAAAGGACAAAAAGAAAAAGGCAAAGGAAAGAATAATGGTGCCTCGCAGGCACACTTTGCAGCAGATGATGCTGATATGGCCTTTGTAGCAACAAACAGTGATGTAGTTATGGGCAATGGCAATGAATTTGGATTTTTGGCTTACTCATGGATTGCCAATACAGGAGCAACAGCCCACATCACAAATAACTGAGACTCACTTGAAAATTTTGAGCCAATCAACTATAACATAATTGGGGTTGGTGCCTCACCTGTCCCTGTGCATGGACGAGGGCACCTCACCCTCAAAACTAGCATGCTCAATAAAACATTCGCTCTTCAGTTGCACAAGGTACTCTATGTCCCCTCAGCCAAATATAATCTATTTTCCATTAGCCACTTTGATGCAATTGGGGGGCATGCCACCACTGGCAATGGCACATTAAATCTCATTGACTGAACTGGCAAAATCATTACCACAGGCACACAAACACGTGGCTTATATTGCCTAAATGCTGAGGTAATGCCACCAGTCCAAGTCCATATGGCACAACCTGCTGAAAGTTGGGAAACTTGGCATAAAAGACTGGGGCATATTAGTGTATGTGGCCTACAAGACTTACTACACAAGGGTCAATGGGCTTCATGTTAATGCATGATCACCCATGACATTGATTGCCCAGCCTGTACCCAGGCCAAATGTTATGATCAGCCCCTTTTCTTTTTCTTTCTCTCTTCGCTCTTGCTTCTTTCACCTTGTATTACTTAAATGCACACAGCCCTTCACTTAGTCAGCATTAATGGCTGTGTGTTTCTCTTATCTCTCATCTGTGACTCATACGTTCCATCATGTTCCATGTAGTTCTATCACACACAGCCTTCTGACTCATTTCATGCTGTGTATAACTCATTTCCCTTATCTCCAGTTACTCCTTATGGATTACTCTCTTATTGAGCCGTAGCACTGCTTGGTCCATGCGCAGGACTCTTGCATATAAATAGGGTGTAGCACAAGTGGTGTAACCTTAGCTTGAGCCTACTCGAGATAGCAATCTATTACATCTTTGACCCTCTTGCTCTCCTCTGCTCTCCCTTCAAACTACTAGGCCTTGCAGCGTCTTCGCTCGAGGATACTCTACCTTTGTCTTCAATGTTGCTACATACTCGCCAAGGTGGAGTAGTGACCAGTCTCTGTGCATTGCACTCAGGACCTACGTCCTTCATCTTCGCCTCACAGCTTTAGGTTGCACATCGAGTCTACAGCTGATGCTACCTGTGCCTGTTGTAACACCAAACATGCACATGCTCCATTTCTGGATCATGCTGCTAGCCAAGCTACCAAGCCAGGTGACCTAACATACACAGATGTGTGGGGGCTGGCAAGAACAGCTGGGCTGTGGGGAATCCAATATTATATTGATGATTGTACACGATGATGTACTATACTATTTATGAAAACTAAAGATGAAGCCCCCTCTAAAGTCTAGCAGTACCTCACCTATGTGGAAGCTTGCTGGGAAAACAAGCCGAAATGGCTTCAGGTAGATAATGGCAAGGAGTATGTCAATCAAAATCTCCTTATGTGGCTTACCAATCACAGAGTTGAGATTGAATACACCATGCCACATTTACCTGCCCAAAATGGCATGGCTGAGCACTTTAATCACACCTTAATGGAGTTAACATGTGCCATGCACTTCATCTGCAATCTCCCCTGGGCCTTATGGCCTGATATAGTCACTCATGCCACTTACCATGCCTATACATGTGCTCTTGAGAGATCCACACCTGAGGGATGCTGGAATAATACTACACCAGATGTCCGAGTCTCCTACTTGTGTGAACTCGGATCTCCCATCTGGATCCTTAATGAGGACCTTAATAGATCAAAACTCAAACCAAAAAGTGAGCGGCATATATTTATTGGTTATTCCAATGGCTCAAAAGCCATCAAATATTATGATGTCAATATGCACATCATAAAAATCTCATGCAATTTCCACTTCACCCCTGGATCTGCCTGCCTTGGCCCCACACCTGATGCACAGTGTGAGGAGGAGTCGGATGACATGGACGTGCTGCACTCGGGTGAGCAAAATATGTCAGGTACAAAACAAACTACAGATAAGGCCACAAAATAGCCACAATCTACTAAACGACAGCGAGAAGCTCCTGAAAATGAGCCACTCCACCGCAGCACTAGGCAAAAGGTAATGCATGACTATAGTCAGCTAAATGACCCATTCCAGAAATGGAAGACATACCTGATGATGATGACAATGACAATAATCATATGTCATCAGCCAAGGGTGTGTACTGAAGTCAATGCAATGAGCAGAGATCTGAAATTGCTTAAAGAAGCACAGAACTCACCAGAATGGCCTGAATGGGAAAAAGCCATCAGTGCTGAGCTTAAGCAACTCTGCGAAATGGGCACATGGGAGTTGGTAAGCCCTCCAGAGGGGCAAAAACCCATAACCAATAAATGGGTATTTGTTAAAAAGCTCGGGAAGGATGATAAACTACTAAAATACAAAGCTCGTTTAGTAGTAAGGGGATTTTCCCAACAACCCAGCATGGATTACAATAAGACATTCTCACTCATTGTCCGACTGGAGACCATATGAGCAATTCTTGCACTCATAGTCAAAAATGACTGGAAAATCCAGCAAATGGATGTAAAAGGGGCTTACGCTCAAAGAAGAAGTATATATGACATAGCCAGAAGGATATGATGACACCACATGCTGGTTATGCCATCTTATCAAAACATTATATGGATTAAAACAATCTGGGCATGAATGGAATGTGGAGCTCAATAAACAGCTCACATCCAAAGGATTCACATGTTTACAGACTGATCCATGTGTATACATTTGCTGGACAGGCAAAAATATTGAAATCATCACCATATGGGTGGATAATCTACTACTATTCATGAACTCACCCAAAAAATATAAATTCTCTTAAATGGGAATTAGAAACTTTATTTGACATAACCGATATGGGTGATCCATCAAAAATTATCAGCATCAAAATCAAGCATGACTGACACAAGAGACATTAAAAATTATCCAGATGCAGTATATAAATTCACTCTTGCAAAGGTATGGATTATCCTGTGCTAATGCTGTTGGAATGCCTCTTGATCTGCACATTGTACTTAATGCTCCCGAGGTGACAGAAACCTACTGGCATGTGCCCAGGGTAAATAGTGAATATGTGTCCCTTATCGGATCACTTATATATGCCGCTGTCGCCATGTGGCCCAATATAGCATATGCTGTATCGTGCCTCATGTCTTTTATGGCAAACTCCGGCCTCACACATTGGATCGCAGCAAAAAGAGTGTTGCACTACCTTGCAGGCACCCGAGAGTTAGGAATTACCTACTCAGCTAATAAACAAAACGACAGGGCTATCTACAGATATTCTGATGTGGATTTTGCCAACATGTAAGACCATGTGTTAATTTCAGGTTATGTATTCCTGATGAAAAATGGTGCCATTACGTGGAGCTCAAAATGGCAAGATGCTGTGGCACTGTCCACAGCTGAAGCTGTTACAATCGGCCCCTTTTTTCCCTCTCTCTCCGCTCTCTTTTCACCTTGTATTACTTAAACGTGTACAGCCCTTCTCCTTAGTCAACGTTCATGGCTGTACGCTCCCTTATCTCTTATCTCTGACTCACGCGTTCCACGATGTTCCATGTAGTTCTATCCCACACAGCCTTCTGACTCGTTTCATGCTGTGTGTGACTCATTTCCCCTTATCTCCAGCTACCTAGTTTGGGTTCCTCTCTTGTCGAGCTATCGCACTGCTTGGTCTGTGTGCAAGACTCTCTACATATAAATAGGGCATAGCACAAGTGTTATGACAGGCGCGGGTAGCGTCAGCCGTAGACTCGATGCGCAACCTAAAGCTGCGAGACGAAGACGAAGGGCGTAGGTCCTACACGCAATGTGCAGAGACTAGTCACTACTCCGCCTTGGCGAGTATGTAGCAACGTCGAAGATGAGGTCAGAGTATCCTCGAGCGAAGATGCTGCGAGGCCAAGTGGTTCGAAGGAAGAGCAGAGGAGAGCGAGAGGGTCAAAGACGCAATAGATTGCTATCTCGAGTAGGCTCAAGCTGGGGATACATGGCTTGTGCTATGCCCTATTTATATGTAAAGAGTCCTGCGCACAGACCAAGCAGTGCTTATAGCTCGATAAGAGAGAAACCTAAACTAGGTAGCTGGAGATAAGGGGAAATGCATCACACACAGCATGAAACGAGTCAGAAGGCTGTGTGCGATAGAACTACATGGAATGTCGTGGAACGCGTGAGTCACAGATAAGAGATAAGGG
The DNA here is from genome assembly GCA_038094675.1 of Spongispora temasekensis. NCBI lineage: Eukaryota > Fungi > Basidiomycota > Agaricomycetes > Boletales > Boletaceae > Spongispora > Spongispora temasekensis. Next base: position 15,116 of record JBBPUL010000370.1, on the reverse strand, counting down.
AACGCACAGCCGTGAATCACTGACTAATGGGAAGGGCTGTGCACGTTTAAGTAATATAAGGTAAAAGATAGCGAAGAAAGAAAAGAAAAGGGGCCGATCATAACATTACCCCCTTAGTAGGGTCGAAACCCTAGTGAGACCTTATTACAATCCACGGCAGGAGCCGACAGGCGACCCGCATAGGTTACTTTCTCTGACCAAGTCAAAGTGGAAGTCGTCGTCTTCGTCTAATGCCAGTGGGGATCTAGGCAGAGGTATTGGAAGTGCGCGGCTAGAGCGCTGAGAGCGGCGGGAAGCGTTGGAGGTGCGGGACCGAAAGGATCCCCGAGATTGACGAGAACTGTGGGAGGAAGCTGAGGAGGAAGAGAACGTGGGTGGGGAGCGTGTTACGACAGGCGCGGGTAGCGTCAGCCATAGACTCGATGCGCAACCTAAAGCTGCGAGACGAAGACGAGGGGCGTAGGTCCTGAGCGCAATGCACAGAGACTGGTCACTACTCCGCCTAGGCGAGTATGTAGCGACGTCGAAGACAAGGTCAGAGTATCCTCGAGCGAAGACGCTGCGAGGCCAAGTGGTTCGAGGGGAGAGCAGAGGGGAGCGAGAGGGTCAAAGACGCAATAGATTGCTATCTCGAGTAGGCTCAAGCTGGAGTTACATGCTTGTGCTACACCTCTATATATACGTGCGAGGAACGTGCACGGACCATGCCTAAGAGGAGCCTCAAAGACGAAGGAAGACATAAGAGGAAAGAGGATAAGCAACTATGAGTAATCCGCAGTATGAATGAGTAAGAAGAAGACTGCGGATTGGAAATAAGAAGCGAATGCGCAGCAAAGAAGATCAGAAGAGAATGTGCTGCGGCACGAGGACTGCGGGAGCAGTAGAAGAGAAGCTCGGGTAAAATACCTGAGATAAGGATAAGCGACACAAGGTGTCGGAAGCAATAAGTGAAACAAAGAGGCGAAGAAGGCACGCGGTGCCAAAGGGAAGAGTCCAAAGAAGAAGAAACGGCATAGGCCAGCAGGAGGGGCTGGCGAAGGGGCAACGGCGAACCGGGGCGATATGCAGTATCGGAGACCACTGGTCCAGGGGAATGGTGATGGGTATACACCGGTGAGACGACCGGTGAGGCATAGGCGAACCAGCAAGGACAGCTGGTGAGACATCTGAAGGCGCAACGAGAGGCGCCGCTGCTAAGACAAAGAGAAAAGAAAAGAGGCCATAGACCAATCGTAACAGAGCGACGGTTGCGGAAGGGGCAAGCGCCCTGGGTGTGACCGGGAGAACGGCGATGGCAAAAAGGACAAGTGTAGTGAGGACAGTGGACCTGAATGTGACCGAGTCTGTGACAGATGAAGCAGGATTCTCGGTAGCGATGGTGGTCACTGGGGCAAGGTAAGTCTCCTTGTAGGATGCATCACTGGACCATGGCTTCCTGGATACGGTCAAAACGTGCTTGGAGAGCGTCGATAGCCAGAGCTTCCATGAGGTTGAGGGGGGAGGATGACGCGCTAGGCATTTCGTTGGCTGCAGGGACCGAGTCACGAATGATCTCGGAGATCGTTGGAGAGGGGGAGCGGATGTTATGGTTGCGGATAGCAATATTGGTAGGGGTGGTGATTGCGGCAGTCTCTCGGAGGTATCGGTCTACATCCTGGACAAATTCTAAGTATCCCAGCTGGTGGGCTAGGTCGTGCACATGTCCGATGATTCTGGCATGGATACTGCGGATAGAGGCCCCGGTGAGGGCGGTGTTACGTTGTTCGCTGCCGATGAGGGCTTGAAAGAGGTGGGGAAGGTGCTCCAGCTGGAGATAGACCATGTAAAGGAGGAAGAAGACGGAGGAGGGGTCTGTGAAGGCTGAGATCCCCATGAACATATGGGGGTCGGTGAGGTACTCGTGGAGCGTGCTACGCTCGTCACTGGTGGGGTCCAAGGACCGAAGGGCATGGGCATGCAGGGGAATATCGACCGAGATTACTGGGGTCGCGGCGTCGGCGGGCGGGTTGAGGACGGGGATGGTATATAGAGGGCTTGGGCTAGAAGGAAGATCGTCCATTGCCAGAACCACAGTATCCTCATGATGAGGAGCATTGGCCATCGGTGGAGAAGGGGTGCGCAGCAGTGAAGTAAGATAGTCCTCTGTAGGAGGAACTGAAATGGACAGAGAGGAAGGCAACGAGGGGGATACGGATGAGACATTCGACATAGTAAATGAGAAGCGTAGAGGTGAGGGGGTGAAGACGATAGATGGCATTGTGATGGGAGGAAGCTAAGGCTTTGAGGGAGGGAAGGCCTTCGGGTGGAGGTTTTTATACTCCTGAAGGAAGGACTTTGCATTTTTCAAGTTCCGTTCCGGAACCCAGGAGTCTTCTTCTGCAGTGTATCCCTTCCATCGGATCAGGAACATGCGGGAACGAGGTGTTCCCCTGTGGCATAGGACCTTCTCGATTTCGTATTCCTCTTCACCTTCTATTAGCTCCGGGGGTGGAGCTGGGAAGTTCGGGCTGTGCATGCTATTTTCGTGATAGGGCGATAAGAGAGAAGCGTGGAACACGGGGTGAATCTTCCATGTCACGGGGAGTCGGAGTCTGTATGTCAAGAGGGATAGGACGTCCGTGATAACAAAGGGTCCTTCCCTTTTGAGTGCGAACTTGGGGTTCGCGAGGCAGCGGTTGAGGTTCTTTGCTTCTAGCCACACTTTATCTTCTTTTGTAAATGGGGTGAACGAACGGCGTGTGCGGGAGGCCATCACCTGGCGTGCGAGTTCGTGGGCAGCGAGTGCCTCGTTCCTTGCTGCAGATAAGGCCTTAAGATGTTCTTCTAGGGCAGGGAGTGGTGTTTCTGTGAGAACCGTGGGGAGGGCACGAGGTTCGAAGCCGTACATGAGGTAAAACGGTGATTTCCCTGTGACGGAGTGAGGGCGGTGGTTATGCGTGAATTCTGCGTGGATGATGTGGTCAGCCCATGCCGTCGGGTTGTTTCCGCAGAAGATCCGAAGGTACGTTTCGACCTCTTGGTTGATGCGCTCTGTTTCGCCATCGGATTGCGGGTGGTACACTGTGGACAGAGAGAGGTCGTATTTCAAGAGTTTCCCGAGCTCTCGGGCGAAGGTGGATGCGAATTGAGGGCCACGGTCCGAGATAATCTTGTCGTAGAGTCCCCAGCGGTGGTAGACTTTGTGGAAAAAGAGGGTGGCTACTCCCTCGGCGGTGATTTGTTTCTTAGTGGGGCAGAGAATTACCCCCTTAGTAAGCCCGTGGTCGACCACGACCAACAGGCTGTCAAAACCGTTGGATAACGGGAGATCAGTGATAAGGTCACAGGAGACCTGTTGAAATGGGCGAGAGGCAAGGGATTTGATCGGGGACAAAGGAGGGGCAGTGGGGTGGGTGTTTGCTTTGTGTTGTTGACAAAGGGCGCAACCTTTAACGTAGCGGCGGACTTGGGTGGCAAGACCGGGCCACCAGAAGTCATGAGCGACCAGTTGGCGAGTTTTCAAGTATCCGGGGTGGCCAGCGGAGGGGTGATCGTGGGCACGTTGGATGATCGAGAGACGCTCGGGTTCGGGAATGTAAACGCAGTCACGATAGCAAAGGAGGTTCTTCTTGAATTGCCAATCAGAGAGGCGATTACGAAGATTGGGGGCCGAGACGGGTCCTTCAAGGTCTGCGCAGAGGCGGATGACGAGTTCGTCATCGGCGGAGTGTTTTTGGATAGCTGTTGCAAGGACAGAGTCGACGACTCGGACGAAGAGGGTTTCGGGGAGTAGGGTAATGGCCTGGTTGTCAGACTCGGATGAGAGTCGGTCGGGGTGACGGGAGAGGGCATCGGGGCCAGAGAGCAGAGAACCGGGAATGTGAGTCATCTTGAGATCAAAGTCTGCAAGATCGAGGAGCCATCGCGCTTGGCGACGGTTGAGATTTTGGGGTTGGCGGAAGTACGTCAAGTTCTTGTGGTCAGTGAAGACCTGCACGGGGTGTTGGGAGCCACGGAGGTAGTGGCGCCAGGCTTTGAGGGCTCGGATGATGACTAAGAGTTCCCTGTCAAAGATATTGTAGTTCCGTTCTGCGGGGGAGAACGACTGGGAGAGGTAAGAGCAGGGATGCCAGTCCCCGTTCGAGTCTGTTTGGAGGAGGATGGCTCTGGAGTAGCGGGCGATGGTAGCCGAGAGCAGGATGTATGGTCCTCCTCAAGTGACGCGGTTGATCGAATAATGGCTAAGCGTTTGATGTTGCCATTGTTTCTCAGACTGGATGTCCAGGTACACACATAAGTGCTTGTGAGTTTCAGGTGTTGTGTTGACACACCGAATCGCTGTTTCCCCAAAGCTTCGAAGAGGCGGGGCACGGTAATGGGAGTCATGTCACTTTTGATCAGTGACATAGGCGTGGTAAAGGTCGGCGGACTGGTCGAGGGTTTCCGGGATGGAGATAGTCTGTTTCTCCCAATCGATTGTTGGGTTAGCGAGGCGGAGCCAAGGAAGACTGAGGATAACGTTTTCTTTGCCACAGTTCATGAGGTAGAAGAGTACCTTTTGGGTAACTCCTTCTCCGACAGAGACGTAGAGTTCGGTAGAGAACAAGATGTCTCTGTTAGAGTTCGCAGATTGATCCACATTGCGAACGCGGATGGGTTGTTCTAAGCGAGTGCGAGGGAGGCGATGTTTTCAGGCAAAGGCCCAGTCAAGGCAGGAAATTTCTGCTCCCGAGTCAACGAGGGCAGGAGAGTCGATGACTTTCATGGTGTGCGAGGGTACCACGAGCTGGATGGGGATACGCATAGCTCTATTTGATGTGGATACTAGTACAGGTGCACATGAAACAAAACGTTTGGGAGGTACTTGCGTCGAAGGAGTCCTCCCTTTCAAAAATCCCTTATCCCCACTGCCTCTACGTGAAGATCTTCATCGTCATCTTCGTCGATGAGGCCGGGCACTTCTTCTTCGGCTTTAGCGACCTTTCAGTCGGCTTTGGGGCGTGGGGGAAGGTCTTTGAAGGTAGGGCACTTGTTGGAAAAGTGGCCCGATTTCCTGCATCGGAGACAAAGTCCTTGTTTGAAGCAGTGTTCTCGCTCTTCAGGGGTGAGTTTCGGAATGCGGATGGCGTCCACATCCATGGCGTTGGGGTCTTTGTCGCGGGGGGTCTGAGTGGGGCGAGGGACGAAGGTGGGGGTCGAGGAATGCTTGTGCTGGCGGGCGACAAGCTTAGCACGTTTGTGCTGGTCATCGAGACGAGAGGCATTCTTGATCCAATCGTCGATAGTAGTGGGAACGGTGTCCATAAGGTACACCTTTTCCGAGAGCGAGGGGAGGATGCCGGTGGAGAAGTAGTGGCAGATAGTGGCTGCCTCGTTGAGCCCTGCCAGGCTGACCTGGTTCCGGAATTCGGAGATATACTGGTTGAGAGACGGTTGGAAGGTCCCATCGCGTCGTTCGTTGACGCGATAAGTGGCCAACCAGGTCAAGGCGTTGGCAGCGGTGTTGGGGCTCTCGAAGTGAGCCTTGAACTCTTTGACGAAGTCGTCCCAAGACCCTAGGGCCATGTTGGTTCCTCGCATACTTTTCTCCGTAAAAGTGTCGGCCCAGGTAAGGGCGTTTCCATCGTTCATAAAAGACAGGGCGAAGCCTATCTTCTTCTCATCCGTCGAGTAGATGTCGATGTTGACAGCGAGGTATCGGAGGACCGAGCGAAGCCAGAGCATGGCATCACGTTGTTTACCCGTGAAGGCCTTGGGTTGGGCGAGGCAGAGTTCGGTGGATTTGGTAGACATCAGGGATGGGGGGCTGGGTGGCGAAGGGGGCGTGGTGGTTCCTGAGCTGGGGCTAGGGGGTGTAGTAGACCTCCAAGAGGGAGAGGTTATGAGGAGCGGTGGTGGTGGGCGGGGGTGCCGCTTCAAGGGTGACGGAGGAGCCGAAATGGCTGCGATCTATAACAAGGGTAGTCGCGTTTCGAAGAGCTTGAGCCTTTTGTTACGACAGGCGCGGGTAGCGTCAGCCGTAGACTCGATGCGCAACCTAAAGCTGTGAGACGAAGATGAAGGGCATAGGTCCTACACACAATGTGCAGAGACTAGTCACTACTCCGCCTTGGCGAGTATGTAGTGACGTCGAAGACGAGGTCAGAGTATCCTCGAGCGAAGACGCTGCGAGGCCAAGTGGTTCGAAGGGAGAGCAGAGGGGAGCGAGAGGGTCAAAGACGCAATAGATTGCTATCTCGAGTAGGCTCAAGCTGGGGATACATGGCTTGTGCTATGCCCTATTTATATGTAAAGAGTCCTGCGCACAGACCAAGCAGTGCTTATAGCTCGATAAGAGAGAAACCTAAACTAGGTAGCTGGAGATAAGGGGAAATGCGTCACACACAGCATGAAATGAGTCAGAAGGCTGTGTGCGATAGAACTACATGGAATGTTGTGGAACGCGTGAGTCACAGATAAGAGATAAGGGAACGCACAGCCGTGAATCACTGACTAATGGGAAGGGCTGTGCGTGTTTAAGTAATACAAGGTAAAAGATAGTGAAGAAAGAAAAGAAAAGGGGCCGATCGTAACAACAAGCCATGTATCTTCAGCTTGAGCCTACTCGAGATAACAATCTATTGCATCTTTGACCTTCTCGCTCCCCTCTGCTCTCCCCTCGAACCACTCGGCCTCGCAGCATCTTCGCTCGAGGATACTCTGTCTTTGTCTTCGACGTCGCTACATACTCACCTAGGTGGAGTAGTGACCAGCCTCTGTGCATTGCGCTCAGGACCTATGCTCCTCGTCTTCGTCTCGCAGCTTTAGGTTGCGCATCGAGTCTATGGCTGACGCTACCTGCACCTGTCGTAACAAAAGGCTCAAGCTCTTCGAAACGTGACTACCCTTGTTTGTAGCTCGCAGCCATTTCGGCCCCTCCGTCACCTTTGAAGTGGCGCCCCCGCCCACCACCTCCACCCCTCGTAACCTCTCCCTCTTAGAGATCCACCACGCCCCCTAGCCCTAGCTCCGGAACCACTACGCCCCCATCACCACCTAGCCCCCCATCCCCGATGTCTTCCAAGCCCACTGAACTTCGTCTCGCCCAGCCAAAGGCCTTCACAGGCAAACAATGCGATGCCATGCCTTGGCTCCGCTCAGTCCTGCAGTATCTCGCCGTTAACGTCGACATTTACTCGACAGATGAGAAGAAGATTGGTTTCGCCCTGTCGTTTATGAATGACGGGAACGCCCTCACCTGGGCGGATACCTTCACGGAGAAAAGCATGAGAGGAACAAATATGGCCCTAGGGTCCTGGGACGACTTCGTCAAAGAATTTAAGGCCCACTTCGAGAGCCCCAACACTGCCGCCAATGCCCTGACCTGGTTGGCCACTTACCGCGTCAACGAGCGATGCGATGGGACCTTCCAACCGTCCCTCAATCAGTACATCTCTGAGTTCCGTAACCAAGTCAGCTTGGTGGGACTCAACGAGGCAGCTACCATCTGCCACTACTTCTCCACAGGTATCCCTCCTTCGCTCTCAGAAAAGGTGTACCTTATGGACACCGTCCCCACTACCATCGACGATTGGATCAAGAACGCCTCTCGTCTCAATGACCAGCACAAACGTGCTAAGCTTGTCGCTCGCCAACACAAGCATTCCTCGACCCCCACCTTTGTCCCTCGCCCCACTCAGCCCTCTCACGACAAAGATCCAAATGCCATGGATGTGGACGCTATCCGCATTCCAAAGCTCACCCCCGAAGAGCGGGAACGCTGCTTCAAACAGGGACTTTGCCTCTGATTCAGGAAATCGGGCCATTTCTCCAACAAATGCCCGACCTTCAAAGATCTCCCCCCACGCCCCAAAGCCAACCGAAAGGTCGCCAAAGCCAAAGAAGAGATACCGGGCCTCATCGACAAAGACGAAGATGAGGAACTTCATGTAGAAGCCGTGGGAATAAGGGATTTTTGAAAGGGAGGACTTCTTCGATGCAAGTACCTCCCCAACATTTCATTTCTTGTGCGCCTGTACTAGTATCCACATCAAATAGAGCTATGCGTATCCCCATTCAGCTCGTGGTACCCTCGCACACCATGAAAGTCGTCGACTCCCCTGCTCTCATTGACTCAGGAGCAGAGATCTCTTGCCTTGACTGGGCTTTCGCCCAAACATCGTCTCCCTCACACCTGCCTGGAACAACCAATCCGCGTCCGCAACATGGATCAATCCGCGAATTCCAATGGAGATATCTTATTCTCCACCGAACTCTATGTCTCCGTCAGAGAAGGAGTCACCCAAAAGGTGCTCTTTTACCTCATGAACTGCGGAAAGGAAAACGTTATCCTCAGTCTTCCTTGGCTCCGCCTCGCTAACCCAACAATTAATTGGGAAAAGCAAACCATCTCCGTCCCCGAGGTCCTTGACCAATCTGCAGACCTCTATCACGCCTATGTCACTGATCAAAAGCAACATGACTCCCACTACCGCGCCCCACCTTTACAAGGCTTTGGGGAAACCTCGATTCAGTGTGTCAATATGACCCCCGAAACCCACAGACACCTACACGCGTACTTGAACATTCAGTCCGAGAGGCAGTGGCAACACCAAACCCTGAGCCACTATTCCATCAACCGTGTCACTCGAGGAGGGCCATACATCCTGCCCTCTGCCACCATCGCCCGCTACTCCGAAGCAACCAAACTTGCGGAGAAGGCTGGAACCCAGACCCAAGAGGTCACTCTGCCCCTGGAATACTCAGACTTCGCCAAAGTCTTTGAGGAAAAAGACTGCGAATCGCTTCCCCCGTCACGACCTTACGATCATGAAATCAACCTCGACGAGTCCTTTGTCCCAAAGATCGGGAAAATCTACCCCTTGTCCCCCGAAGAACAAAAGGCAACCGAAGCATTCCTAGATGAAAACCTCCACTCTGGGAAAACTCGCCCCTCCAAATCCCCGCAGGCCTCCCCCTTTTTCTTCGTTAAAAAGAAGGATGGCAAACTACGTCCATGCCAAGATTATAGGTACCTAAATGAACACACTATCCGCGATACCTACCCCCTACCCCTTGTCTCCAACCTCGTCGACAAACTCAAGGGAGCTAACATCTTTACCAAGTTCGACGTCCGATGGGGATATAACAACGTACGCATCAAGGATGGACATCAATGGAAGGGAGCCTTTATCACCCACAAAGGTCTCTTCGAACCCATGGTCATGTTCTTCGGCATGAACAACTCCCTGTTCACCTTCCAATGCTTCATGAACGACTCATTCAGAGACATGATCGCTGAAGGATGGCTCATCATCTACATGGACGACCTACTCATCTTCTCCCCCGACAACGAATCTCACACAGAGCGAACCCGTCACGTCCTTCAATGAATGATGGAATTAGGCCTCCATCTGCGACTTAACAAGTGCAAATTCGCCACACCAGAGGTGGAATACCTCAGTATGATTGTCAAACCGGGTGAACTTGCTATGGATCCCGTCAAGCTCGATGGAATCGCCTCCTGGCCTACCCCGAAGAAAGTAAAAGACGTATGCTCTTTCCTAGGATTCGCGAATTTCTACTGGCAATTCATCCCGTCTTACTCTGACGTCGCCCGCCCCCTCATCGACCTGACCAAGAAAACTGCTGCGTGGCTTTGGACCCCCCCATGCCAAACCTCCTTTGACGAGCTCAAGAAGCTCTTCCTCTCCCGACCCATCCTTTGTCTCCCAGACCTCTCTAAACCCTTTGCCATAGCCACCGACGCATCACGAGATGCCACCGGAGCCATCCTCCTCCAGACCGACTCAAACAGGGACTGGCACCCCTGCTCCTACCTTTCACAGTCGTTCTCTCCCGCAGAATGAAACTACGATATCTTTGACAGGGAACTCTTGGCCATTATCCGCACTCTTAAAGCCTGGCGCCACTACCTTCGTGGCTCCCAACACCCCGTACAGGTCTTCACCGACCACAAAAACCTCACGTACTTTCGGCAACCCCAAAATCTCAACCGTCGCCAAGCGCAATGGCTCCTCGATCTTGCAGATTTCGATCTCAAGATGACCCACATCCCTGGCTCCCTCCTCTCTGGCCCCGACGCCCTCTCCTGCCGCCCCGACCGGCTCTCATCTAAGTCCGACAACCAAGCCGTCACCCTCCTCCCCGAGACCCTCTTCGTCTGTGTCGTTGACTCTGTCCTCGCAACTGCCATCCAGAAACACTCTGCCGATGACGAACTCGTCACCCGCCTTCGCGTTGACCTTGAAGGATCTGTCACCACCCCCAACCTTCATAACCACCTCTCCGATTGGCAATTCAAGGAAAATCTCCTTTGCTATCGTGACCATGTCTATGTCCCTGAACCCAACTGCCTCACCATTATCCACCGCACCCATGACCATCCCTCCGCTGGCCACCCCGGATATCTAAAAACCCGCCAACTCGTTGCTCATGACTTTTGGTGGCCTGGCCTGGCTACTCAAGTCCACCATTATGTCGAAGGTTGTGCCATGTGCCAACAAAACAAAACAAATACTCATCCTACAGTCCCGCCGCTCTCCCCAATCAAATCGCTCGCCTCTCGCCCTTTCCAGCAGGTCTCCTGTGACCTTATCACCGACCTCCTGTTATCTAATGGCTTCGACAGCCTGTTGGTCATGGTCGACCATGGGCTTACTAAGGGAGTAATTCTCTGCCCCACAAAAAAACAAATCACCGCCGAAGGGATAGCCACCCTTTTTTTCCACAAAGTCTACCGTCGTTGGGGCCTCTATGACAAGATCATCTCCAACCGAGGCCCACAATTCGCATCCACCTTCGCTCGAGAACTTGGAAAGCTCCTAAAGTACAACCTCTCCCTGTCCACTACCTACCATCCTCAGTCCGACGGCGAAACAGAACGAGTCAATCAAGAGGTTGAAACATACCTTCAAATCTTCTGCGGAAACAACCCAACCGCATGGGCTGACCACATCACCCACGCGGAATTCACACATAACCACCGCCCTCACTCTGTCACTGGTAAATCTCCGTTCTACCTCATGTACGGCTTCAAACCTCATGCTCTCCCCACGGTCCTTGCGGAAACTCCACTTCCGGCCCTGGAAGAACACCTCAAGGCTCTGTCCGCAGCAAGGAATGAGGCACTGGCAGCCCATGAACTCACATGACAGGTGATGACATCCCGAACACGCCGTTCTTTTACCCCATTCACCAAAGGAGACAAGGTGTGGTTAGAAGCGAAGAACCTCAACCGCCACGTCACAAACCCTAAATTCGCACCAAAAAGGGAAGGACCCTTTGTTATCACGGATGTCCTATCCCCCTTGACATATAGACTCCGACTCCCGGTAACATGGAAGATTCACCCCGTGTTCCACGCTTCTCTCTTATCGCCCTATCGTGAAAATAGCATGCATGGCCCGAACTTCCCAGCTCCACCTCCGGAGCTAATAGAAGGCGAAGAAGAATACGAGATCGAGAAGGTTCTGCGCCACAGAGGAACACCACACTCCTGCATGTTCCTGATCTGATGGAAGGGCTACACCGCCGAAGAAGACTCCTGGGTCCCAGAACGGAATCTGAAAAATGCAAAGTCCGCCCTCCAGGAGTATAAGAACCTCCACCCGAAGGCCTTCTCTCTCTCAAAGCATTAGCTTCTTCCCTCCTCACAATGCCCAACGTAGTCTTCTCCCCCTCGCCTCTTCGCTTCTCGTTTAGCATGTCTAGCAATGTCTCAACTGTATCCACCTCGTTGCCTTCCTCTTTGTCCATTTCAATACCTCCTACGGAGGACTATCTTACTTCGCCGCCGCGCACCTCTTCTCCGCCGCTGGCCAATGCTCCTCATCATAAGGATGCTGTGGTTCTGGCAACGAACAATTTTCCTTCTGGCCCAAGCCCTCTATATACCATCCCCGTCCTCGACCTGCCCGCCGACGCCCCAACCCCAGTGATCTTGGTCAATATTCCTCTGCACGCCCATGCCCTTAGGTCTTCTGACCCCACCAGTGATGAGTGCAGTGCGCTCCATGAATACCTCACCGACCCCCATATGTTTACGGGGATCTCTGCCTTCACAGACCCCTCTTCCATATTTTTCCTCCTTTACATGGTCTATCTCCAGTTGGAGCGTCTTCCCCATCTCTTTCAGGCCCTCATTGGTAGCGAACATCGCAACACCGCCCTCACAGGAGCTTCTATCCGCGGTATCCACACTAGAATCATTGGACTAGTGCATGACTTAGCCCACCAGTTGAGTTACTTAGAATTTGTCCAGGATATTAACCGATACCTTCGGGAAACCGCCGCAATCTCCGTCCCCACCAATATCGCCATCCAAGATCACAACATCTGCTCCCCCTCTCCGACGACCTCCGAGATCATCCGTGACTCAGTCTCTGTGATCGATGACACTCCCAGTGCATCGTCATCCCCTCTAGACCCTATGGAAGCATTGGCCATCGACGCCCTCCAAGCACGCTTCGACTGCATCCAGGAAGCAATGGTCCAGCAACGTATCCTACAGGGAGACTTGCCTTGCCCCAGTGACCATCATCGCTACCAGGACTCTTGCTTCATCTGTCACAGACTTGGTCACATTCGGGTCCACTGCCCTCACTATACATGTCCCTTCTGTCGTCGCCGCTCTCCCGGTCACACCCAGGGCGCTTGCCCCTTCCGCAACCATCGCTCCCCACCCGCGTCCTCTTCCTCCTCAGCCTCCTCCCACAGTTCTCACCAGTCCCGGGGATCCTTTCGGTTCCGTGCCTCCAACACTTCCTGCCGCTCTCAGCGCTCTGGCCGCACGCTTCCAGTACCTCCGCCTAGATCCCCGCCAGCATTAAATGAAGATGACGACTTCCACTTCGACTCGATCAGAAAAAGTAACATATGCGGATCACCCGTTGGGTCTTGCCGTGGTTTGTAAAGAAGTCTCACTAGGGTTTCGACCCTACTAAGGGGGTAATGTTACAATCGGCCCCTTTTTTCCCTCTCTCTCCACTCTCTTTTCACCTTGTATTACTTAAACGCATACAGCCCTTCTCCTTAGTCAATGTTCATGGCTGTACGCTCCCTTATCTCTTATCTCTGACTCATGCGTTCCACGATGTTCCATGTAGTTCTATCCCACACAGCCTTCTGACTCGTTTCATGCTGTGTGTGACTCATTTCCCCTTATCTCCAGCTACCTAGTTTGGGTTCCTCTCTTGTCGAGCTATCGCACTGCTTGGTCTGTGCGCAAGACTCTCTACATATAAATAGGGCATAGCACAAGCCATGTATCTTTAGCTTGAGCCTACTCGAGATAGCAATCTATTACGTCTTTGACCCTCTCACTCCCTCTGCTCTCTCCTCGAACCACTCGGCCTCGCAGCATCTTCGCTCGAGGATACTCTGTCTTCGTCTTCGACGTCGCTACATACTCGCCTAGGCAGAGTAGTGACCAGCCTCTGTGCATTGCACTCAGGACCTACGCTCCTCGTCTTCGTCTCGCAGCTTTAGGTTGCGCATCGAGTCTACGGCTGACGCTATCCGCGCCTGTCATAACAGAAGCCAAATATATGGCTATGGGACATGCTACTAAAGAGGTAATATGGCTCTACAACTTATTTGTGGAACTAGGATTCCCACATCATGAGGCCACAGCTATATTTGGTGATAATCAATCTGCTCTCGCTATCGCTCAAAACTGCCAGTATCACAAGTGGTCAAAGCATTTTGATATTAAGCACCACTTTATTCGGGAGAAAATAGATCATAACATCATCGATCTGTACTACTGTCCCACTGCTGAGATAATGGCAGACATTTTTACAAAAGCACTACCAAAGCCGAAACACTGCCAGCAGTGAGCACTGTGCCGAACTCGGCATTTGCTTGGCTTGAGGGGGAGTGTTGGCGGCCTAAGATAAGCCAACCATGCTGACTCCAACATTACATAACTCCGAATTATCAAATAAGATACAGTAGTATATAAACCATAGTGGAGATTAAAATAATCTAAGTGCTCATTATCTCCCACCATCATCAGGCGAGATCCATATGGCAAAGTTACTGGTCCATCTAACCGACCCATCTATGTCTCTATTCTACTACTTTAGGATATCATGCATCACATGTGATCTTACTCAGCACCCCCATCTTACCTTAACTACTGTCAGCCTGTAGCCTACCTCGTTAGTATCATCTGTAACTACAAAATTAATGGATTGTTTAGAATGTGGCAGTGATTTTGATTAATCTGTCCATTGTCATGCTTTTCAGGCCATTTGCTTACATAACGTTGGATGAAACTGTGTGAGCCCTACCAACTACTGTACTTTACGAGCACTTTGCTATATTAACTGACTCCATTTGTCCCCCTCCTTACACAGCTATAAATCCTTAGGGTCTAATTGACCCTTAGTGAGGAGAAGGTCTAATGAGGGGTTGGCTGTCATTGGTTGGGGAAATTCCAACTTATGCCTTATTTATGCATAGACTCACATCAGCATAACCAAATTTATTACAAGCTCTGACTTATATTACCACATGCAGCTAGTTGACACTATAAATAATGTTGACCAGTTACCCACCTTGAATTGTGTGCTGTGCCTTCAGAGCCAGTGGAATGGCACATAAGCACCAAAGGGTCAGGTTGAGGTCAGACTCAAGGCTTGGTTCACATGCCACAGTGACAATTGAGTGGTCATGCAAGAGACCAAATGCACCCCAGACAAATGAATGGCCAAGTTGCATTGACACTAGTACTGCTTTGGCGTCATGAGTCATATTCATTGAGTATCTCGGGCAAAGGGTTAGTAGACATTGGCCTGGTCACCAAGTTGTTGTAGTAAATTAGGTTGACTCAGTGCCCACCACATAGTCAATGAACATCCAAATGACATCCCAAAGATGTAGGATATTCATTGTAATTCAGCAACTGTGTTGAGTACATAAGACACTATACACAGGATGACACTGAGAAGCAATAAACACACAACTTGGGTATCAGAAACCTTCAAAAAACCATCTATTGTGGATGTTACTGTCATGTATCATGTATGTAGACTACTAGGTCATTGGATTGTGGTATATGAGGTGAATGCATGAAGAGTCTGAGTTGAATGATGCATATGCCATGAATGAAATGAAAGCAAAATAACTTGAAC
>JBBPUL010000369.1:0-22731 GCA_038094675.1 Spongispora temasekensis | reverse complement strand
TGAAATTCACAAATACTATGAGATACTATGAGACACTATGAAAACTATGAAATACTAGGAACACTATGAGACACTATGAGAGTACTATGAAAGCTCTGTCAAGATGGACCCTCACTATGAGCACTATAGTACTGTCCAGCACTGTCCAGCACTGTCAAGTTACTCCTGATTTTGCTGATGAATGAAAGCTTTAGAATATCGAAACTAGAGTATATGATACAGGGATTCGACTACTTATTGCATAATAAGATTTTTTGTTCTTTTTATTCTGGGATGACTGGCTATAGGATGATCATGGTTTCTAATAATTACTTCTTCACGAAGATTCAATATGGGTGGTGATGTAGGCGATGGGGTGCCACTGATCATCTTGTTGTTAACTAAGAATAGCTCTAATGCCAATTTCTGAACCATTGGTTTCAACACGGAAGGGAGAGTTGTTGATGGGGAGATGCAGTGCAGGTGCTGAGGAGATGGCTGTTTTTAATGCAAGGAAGCTTTGTTCAGCTTCCATTGACCAGAGGAAGTCTTGCTTTTCAGATGTGAGGGCGTTTAGTGGAAGGGTGAGTTTAGCGAAGTCTTTGATGAATTGCCTTTAGAAGTTCAAGAATCCAAGGAATCATCTGAGTTGTTTGTGCATTGTAGGGGTAGGCCAATCCAATACACCTTTAACCTTGCCTGGATCCATTTGAACTGAATCGTGGGATATGATCACCCCCAAGTATTCCGTTTTGAGGGTCTCAAACTTGCATTTGGTATGTTTCAAGTACAGTTTATTATCTCTTAGAACCTGCAGCACTTTACGGACTATTTGTCTATGTTCTTCTAGGGTAGTGGTAAAGATCATAATGTTGTCCATGTATACGATGACTTTCCCTCTGAAGATTAAGTCTCTGAAGATATGGTTCATCATTGTTTGAAATGTTGTGGGTGAGTTGGTAAGACCAAAGAACATTACGAGGGGTTTGAACAACCCAAGATTCATACGAAATGCAGCTTTCCATTCATCTCCTTCTTTCATTCAGATGTTATTATATCCCCAGTAAATATCCAGTTTTGTAAAGTATCTCGCTGACTTCAACTTATCCACCAATTCTTGTATGAGAGGGAGGGGATAGCAGTTTTTGATGGTGATGTCGTTGAGTCGGCAGCAACCTGGACAGGTCTGAGTTTTCCATCAAGCTGATGCAAAAGGAGATTTGGAGGAACAGATACATCCACTCTTTAGGTTTTTGTTGATGAAATTTTCCAGTTTGATTTGTTCATCTGGTGTGCGATTGTATGTTTTGCAATCTATCTTGTGTGTCCCTTCGATTAAGTCAATGGCATGATTCCAAGGTTGATGTGGTGGAAGTTCGTCAAAGTTTTTCTTTGCGAATACATCTTTGTAATCATGGTAACACTTGGGTATGACTTCTTCGAAGGTTGCATTGGTCTTGGCTTTGCCTTGTGTGATTGCAATATCTGTAGTGACATTTCTCACACAGAATACTAAATCTTTTTCTGGTTCATTATCATTGTTAATATCCATTAAACCTAGACAGTGGTCGTTTTCACATTGGAAAGAAACACTTTGTGATTGCCAATCAATGTCTGGGTCGTGCAGTTGGAGCCAATCGTATCCTAGGTAAATGTTGTTGGTCCCTAGATTTGTAACCACTAATACAATTTGCTCGTTATGGTCCCCTATATTTAGCTGCACTCTGGTGAACTCTGTGATCTGTCCACTGGAGTTGGGGGTTCCATCTGCATTATAGACTGGTATCGGTCTTGGTAATGAGTGTGTTTCTATTCCGTGCGTTTTATCGAATTGTTGATCTATAGAAGATCCAGTACATCCAGAGTCAATCAGAGCCTTGGTGGAGATGGTCTTTCTCTCAGGGGTTACAATTTTGACCTCAATTTCAAGTGCTGGATCTTTGGAGACGCCTTTAATGTACTTAGGTCATTTTTGCAATTCTCTTAAAGTTACTTGAGTTTCAAGGTCATTCATTCCCTTTATTTGCCTGATTAATGCTGTATTAACTTCAGCTAAATGTGATTCATGCATGAAGGATCTTAAATGATATAATGACAGCTGTGTATTATCTCGGTTTATTGTTTGCTTGATCCATTGTGCAGTCCATGGGTCTGTTATATTTTTCCATAGTTAGGGCGTTTGTCCAGAGACCTTTTCTACCAGAGGTCTAACTGGTGTTATTTGTTTCAAGCCTTCGACAGGGGGCCTCACATTTTGTTAAGTCCTTAGTGGCTTAGACTTTAGGACATTGCAGGATCTGAATTTGATTCATGCCTGTTGATCCAAAATCTTTTGCTCCCCTTTTGGTATTGTCAAGGGATGAGACTACTTTTATTTTAGGTGTTGTAATTTTGGTAAGGATTATCTGGGCAATTTTATCTCCTTTGTTTACTGTGAATGTGTCCTTTCCTTGATTGACCATTAAAACCTTACTTCGCCTCAGTAGTCAGCATCTATTACACCAGCGCTTATGTCTATTTCCTTTTTTGCAGCTAAGCTGCTTCTGGGTGCTATGCACCCATAGTATCCTTTTGGAATACTCATTTTCAGACTGGTATCGACAAGAGCATGACTCCTTGGCTCTATGGTCATTGATTTTGTTGCAAACAGGTCATATCCTGCTGCGTCCTTACTTCCCCTTTTGGGTACTTTCACTTTCTCATTCTCTAATTGTATTTTGAAGGTCTTGCTGGTAGTTTCAGTCTCGAGAACAGAATATTTATTGTTTGAAACTATCGACTGTTTAGGAGTAGTAGTTGACCTATCTACACTCCTTTTTGAAAACCCTGGTCCTTTTCGACTTTGTCCATGGCTGCTTTTAAATCATCTGCATCCATGTATTCTATATTCACCCCTCTGAATTGCATTGTACGTACTTGGCGCTTCTTAGGAGGGTGGTCAACACATGGCCATTTTTTACTGCATTTGAAGCACAGACCCTCAGCCTGTGCTTTTCCAATATCCATTGGCATGCCAGAACCAGGCTGTGTCTCAGTGGCAGTGAACCTTGGAGTTTCCTTAGGGTTTGGTTTCGCAGTTGTCTCTACATTGGGGTGGCAAGGAGGGAACATGGGTTTAATGCCCAGATGGGTTTTTCAATACGAGATCTCCTTAAGCACGTTTTGTGCTTCCATCAGGGCAGTTTATTACTGCTGTATGTCCTCCGTTGCCAACAGCTGTGGGTGTGCTCTCTCCATGTACTCCACAATGCTGTTCTTGATGCCATTTCTGGCAATGGAAATGAGGAGGCATCCCTGCCTCATGTAGTCATAGCCAGCCTCTTGGCACAGCTGTGACATCTCGATGAAGTATTCTTCGATGCTTTGATTGGCTCCCTGTTTAAGCGATAGGAGCTTCACTTCTGCCAATCATCTGACATCCGATGGCATGAAGTTCTTGATAAGGTTGTCACAGAATTCATCATATGACATCTGATTTAATTTGTGGCCCTGGGCCAGGATGAAATGTTGGGCAAACTTGCCTATAGCACTGCCTTTCATGTAGGACAGTGTGATCATGATTTTCTGCCTTTCGGAAGGCTCTCGCATATACCCGGCCAAGTAGATTAGGATGATTCGGTGCCACTCAACGTAGCATGACTTTTCTCCATCAAAATCGCTCAGCTTGTTTGTGATTGATTTACCGATATCTCTGTCAATGACTGGAGGAGGCAGTGCAACATGAGGGAGCACTGGGGTGGAGGGTTATCCAAGCACATAGGGTGCCATATGGACAGGCTCAGGTGTTAGAAGCATTGACCTGAGCAGAGTTGAAGGGCCCTGTGGTAGGCAGATCCTGAAGAGCAAGGTGAGTGGGTTAGCACGAGGAGGTCATGCTGTGAAAAAAGGTGTGGGTTTCCATGAGGGATCCAGGATTGGTGTGAATGGCACTGTTGGCCAGCCGTTGCAGGATTTTCAGAATAAGAAATTGTCCAAGCCATCGTCATGGCATGGAATTCATCCATAGTGATAGCGATGTGGGCTGGATAGGGAGGTGGTGTGTTTTGAGACCGAATAGGCCTTTTGGACTCAATGCGGGAGATAAAGGACATGATGAGGAGGGGATGTTGACAAGAGTGGGATTTAGTTTTGGTAAATTCGATTTGAAGAGAATACTTAGGTGCCTCATGAGGACACCATTTACACCCACGCTCAGATGGGAGAGTAGAGGTTGGGGGAACTGGGGATCTGCCTGGCTACGGCTGATGATTTAGCTTGCCGAGGCTACAGATCTTATTTAAAGATGAAGAAACTGTGATTCGTCTAGATCCCAAAGGAAATCCCGCTCCACTGCAATATGTGGGTGTAGCAACTATATTTTGGACCAGAATATAATAACTGGCGAGGGTAAACCTCAGACTACACTCTTTGGGAACAACTAATGAGGTTTGTGTATGTGCCCCAAAAGTTTCTCGCAGTTATGCATATGGTTTGCAGGAATAACCTGATCTGTCCCTTATTGCTGGGAGCTGTCAGGTCTTTTCCATCCAACAAATCAGACACTGGTGAGCAGAAGTCATGTTAACCAGGGAAAGAGGGAGAGTATGAATGCACTCTTGATTGGATGTACCCCAGATGGTACAGAGCCTTCACTAGTGGGATTTGGGTTTTTGAGACCCACGTGCTCACCGAAGACCACTAGAAAGAGAAGGGGATGAAGGGACATGTACACATTTGAAGGAAATGACAATGGGCAGAGATTGTGATGTAAGCGAGTAGTTGTGATAAGATATGTAGAAGGGGCATTGGGGATTGAAGAGACTGGCGATGAAGGAGAGTTTTGATATTTTGTTAGAGTTGAGCTCCTCACTGTCACTCGAAGAGAATGAAAGCTTTAGAATATCAAAACTAGAGAATACGATACAGGGATTCGACTACTTATATACTATTGAACATGCATTCTGTGCATGTTACTATGTCATAGGCTAGATCTTAGTGATACATGACATGTGAAATTGTGAAAATTGAAAAGTTCTAACATATATGTAGGAATTAGTAATTGAAATAAAACCAGATATCAAATTTGTAAATTGTGAAGCTTGAACAAAAGTCAAGATGTGATGAATGCAGAAGGAAGATGCATGATGTGTAGTTGTTTCAGGGGTTGCCTGGTGTACACAAGTATTTGGACTTCGGCTATTATGGTTGAGGAGAGAGACTCAACAAAGTCAATCTAGAACTATGAAAGTGACCATGGTCACATCAGGCATGCTGCATCAGCAAACACTACATTTAGTACAGCCATGGGTAAGCATGGGAATCACTTTCTAATGTGCATGAGATCACTTATTATGGCCACTTTAAGTTAGATATTGTACAATATCTTAAAATGACCATATCTTTTGATTTGTAAACCAATTAACACAAAAAAAAGTATAGAGAGGAAGCTATGAGTGTCCATTATTTTTCCATCTCTTCATAACC
The DNA here is from genome assembly GCA_038094675.1 of Spongispora temasekensis. Lineage (NCBI taxonomy): Eukaryota > Fungi > Basidiomycota > Agaricomycetes > Boletales > Boletaceae > Spongispora > Spongispora temasekensis. Next base: position 17,289 of record JBBPUL010000369.1, on the reverse strand, counting down.
AGTATTTTATGAGTTACAACCCTCCAAAGTTAATTAGAAAGCAAAACATTAATAGTTTGAGTTAGAAATATTGGCAAAGCACTGGTTAGACTTGGTTAGGAAGTGAAATGTTGATAGCCTGGGTTAGGAATATTGGCAAAGCACTGGTTAGAACTTGGTTAGGAGGCAAGCATTAGTTAGTCTTGGTATATTAACAAAGCACTGGTCAAAACTTGGTTAGGAGAACAACATTAGTTAGTCTGAGTTAGGCATATTGGCAAAGCATTTGTTAAATTTAGTTAGAAAGATAATCTTAGTTGATGTTAGATTGCACTGACTTAATTGAAAATTTAGCAGCACAGCCACACCTCTATATGATCTATATAGATCTGTGTACTCTGTGATCTCTGCAATAGATTAGAAAAGTATTATTAAGCATGTTTGGCTTTGGTTGGAAATTATAATAACACAGCCACTAGTCTATACAGAGTGTACAGGATATCTCTGTACAGGTCTGTGATGTCTGTGGTGTCTATATACTCTGTGTAGTAATTACTAATCATTTATGGCTATAAAGATAACACAGCCACAAATCTGTACATACTGTGAAGGTCTTTACAATTTAGCAGTATCTGTAGTGTCTGTAAGCAAAAAGGTTGGTTCATCAGCAAACTAACTCTGTCTGTCTAGAGCTGGACAGAGTTAGACAGACAGAGTTATTTTACTGATGTTTGCTGATGTGGCTAGTGATGCTGTGGCCTGGCCTAAATAATGAAGGCTTTCATCAGCCCAGGGCCCAGCATGAGATTTTGCTGAGCCCTAAGCTGAGTCAGGCCAGGCCCCCAAAGCTCATCTGTCATTGTTTGCCTTCCTCCCTCTTACATCCACGGTACATGACCTTGACGATGACTTCACCACATATGGATGCTGGTGATAATGACAACATGGGCAGGTCAATGTGATCTGCCTGTGTTGCCATTGTCATTCATCAGTAAAATATACCCCCCTGTACAGCTCTGTACAGGTCTATACAGAGCTGTACAGGCCACAGAGGTACAGATAGGTTCCCCCCTGTACAGGTCTGTACAGACTCTGTACAGAATTCAAATCCATACAGACCTGTATAGAATTGAAATCTGTACAGGCCTTGTGCATTACCAGAATGCTTATATGAACAAGAAGAGTTTGGATATGGTGGTTATAAAGCATTTGCAACATTACCCTGTCTTTAGATTGAAGATTCCAGATTCAATCAGAGTCATAAAAAAGAGTAATGAATTCCTCCAGAGAGACACCATTTACTTTTCTAGGTGCAGCCAGTTTTTTTCTGATAAAACTCTTTTATAGCCAGTGAATCATTTGTGAGATCTAATGCAGCTTGCCAAGTGGCATCACTAGCATCATAGCCTTTCCATTTAACCATGTATGACTAGCCACATTGAGTGAATCATGAATCCAAAAGGTATTCAACTTCAAATTCCTTGGATCCATCTTCTGAGATGTGAATTGCATCAGGCTTGCTGACAGGTCGACCCAGTAATTGGTCTTTGAAGGATTTGACTCATGAAACATTCACCATTGGATGTATCTTTATCCAACTCAGTAGTTTTAGAGTGACTATATTTGGTGAGGTTTTCAAAATCTCAAAGAGACTGACCCATTTTTGGGTGAGCTTTGCAGAAGCATAAGGCAACTGTAAGTATTCTGTGAATAACTAGACAAAATCACCAATAGCATATTCTGGTGCAGCTGAGTGCTTCTTTTTAACTTGCACTTTCATTTTTTATCTCCACATGTGCTTTTCCAGTTCATGAAACAAACTGTTTGGCAGTAGAGGATGAATTAGGGATTTCAAATCCTATTTGTGGCATATATTTGCATGTAACTGAATAAGATATGCTACCTGTAGCATGGGTGACCATATTGTTATGAATGAATTTAGCCAGTTTAACATATTCCAGCCAAGATTCCTGATTTTTGGATATGTAACATCTTAGATATTGTGCTAGATCACAATTAACATTTTCTGTTTGTCCATCTGTTTGTGGATGATATGCCATAGATAAGTTTTGATTGATTTTCAATAATTTGGCACAAATATAACCTCTTTTAAAAAGTGATCTACTACCATGCAGATGGAATTCAATCCATTGACTGTGAGAAATCCATATATGAAATCAACTGATATATCCTGCAAGGGATGTGAAGGAATTAGAAGAGGTAATAATTTTCCAACCAGTGGATGTAAAACTTTCTTGAATTAAGTGCAGATCTAACATTGATCTACATAGTTGCTGTTGTCCTGCATGTCCAGCAAGGGGTGAATCATGGCATAAGGTTAAGAGTTTGATCCTCAATCCTGGAGGTACAAAGACACAATTATTGTCATTAATAAATACAGACTGTTGGTCATCAAACCAACATGTAACCAATAATGGTATTTTTAGGTTTTTTAACATCTTCTGTAAATGCTCTAGAAAAGGCAAATCTAGATACACATCATTTATAATAACTTGTGGTGGTAGTACTATTATGTTTTTGTTCAGGTTCTGCACTACATCACCATAGTCTGGGCATCTAGATAAGATGTTTGCTCTTCCATTGGTAGAACCAGGTTTATAGATAAGAACATAGTTGAATTCCTGCAATAAAGCATGCCATCAAGCTTGGTATGGCAACAACATTTGTGGTTTTTTACAATATTCTAAGTTATTGTGATCAGTCCAGATCTCAAATCTTGGATGTCTGATAAGGTAATGATGCCATTCCTTTAAGGCATGTATCACTGCTGCTATTTCTTTATTGTAAATAGGGTAATTTCACTCAGCAGAGTTGAAAGAGTGAGAGATAAAAGCACATGGTCTCCAGAGACCATCTTCTCCATGGACTGAGAGCACTGCTTCTGTAGCGATGTCTGAAGCATCAGTTTCTACATGTAACTCTTTGTCACTGTCTGGGTATATGAGTAGAGGTGCAGTTGTGAATTTCTCTTTTAATGTAGTATGTATATGCATTCTCCTGATCTAGACCCCAAGTCCAAGATATGTCCTTTTTTGTTAACTCCATCAAAGGTTTGGATGTACATATGTGCAAAGTTTTCTATGAAGTGATGGTAGTAATTACACAGTCCCAGAAATGACTGCACTTGTTTAACTGATTGTGGATGAGGCCAATCTGCAATAGCACTGGTTTTTTTTTATTTTTGCATGTCTACCCCATCTTTAGAGATGACCATACCCAAATAGTCAACAGAGGATTTAAAGAAGAAACATTCCGAAGGTTTGTAGTAGAGGTCATTGTCCCACAATACTTGCAAAACCTCATGAACTTTCTCAGCATGCTGAGCACAAGATACAGTGACCTCAAAAACCCTTTCCATACTAACCCCAATGGCAGTGCATGCAGTGCACTGCCAATCACTGTGGGAATTTCACTTAGCTTGGGTGGGGATATAAATGGAACATACTCTTGGCTACAAAATCGCTCCCTGGGTCATGTGATTTGGTTCACACACTATAGAGATATGATATGACCATTCCAAGACAGCCATGTCATGGAAAGGGTTTTTGAGCTTTTGAAATCATGACTAGAATCTCAGCCAAATCATTAAATATTTGTTATTGTTTGTTTGTAGGGACAAATATATGCATGTAAACAGCATGTCTGAGTTTAAAAAAGTTCACACACTCCTTGTTTCTTAACTGCCATCATGGTTAAATCCCTCTCTCTCACTCAGCAAAACACCATTCTTTCTTTGCTTGATGCTGGCCTCTCTGGTGAAGCTGTTGCTAAGGAAACTGGTGTCAGCCCTTCTACTATATCCAAACTTTGCTCCAAGAAGTGCTCTGCCACTTCTAGAGCCACTAGAGGTCATTCTTCCAAACTTTCCCCTACTAATATTTATTATGCCCAGTATCTTATTACCTCTGGCAGAGCTGAAAATGCTGTTCAAGTCACCAAAGTTCTTTCCAATATCATCAATCAGCCACTCTCTGCCAGTACTGTTCATCTTCACTTGAAGAAATCTGGTATGAAGGCTGTGGTCAAGTCCAAACACCTTATTCTCTCAGCCAGACATCACAAGGCTTGTTTGGATTTTGCTTATGCTCATAAGAATTGGACTATAGAGGACTGGAAGAAGGTAATATGGTCTGATGAGACCAAAATCAATTGCCTAGGGTCAGATGGGCACAAATGGGCTTGGAAAAGGTCAGGTGAAGGACTCAGTGATAGGCTAGTGGATGGGACCCTCAAGTTTGGAGGGGGTTCTTTGATGATGTGGGGCTGTACGACTTAGGAGAGAGTGGAATTTGCCACCAAGATTGATGGTATGATGGATGGAGACCTCTACCTTCAGATTTTGAAGGATGAGCTCCAGCAAACAGTTGAGGAGTGTCAGAAATTGATTAAGAGCATGCCTAGAAGGGTTCAGGCAGTGCTTAGAGCAAAAGGAGGCTATACCAAGTACTAATATCCCTGTAAATTCAAAAACTCAAAAATCCTTTCCATGACATAGTTGTCTTAAAATGGTCATATCTCTATAGTGTGTGAACCAAATCACATGACCAGGAAGTGAATTTGTAGCCAAGAGTATATTCTATTTATATCCCTGCTCAAGCTAAGTGAACTTCCCACAGCAATTGGCATTGTGCTATGTGCACTGCCATTGGAGTTAGTATGGAAAGGGTTTTTGAGGTCACTGTAAGTGAAGCGACTAAAGCAAACACTGTGGACATGACCCTTGGCCTCGACTACAATGAAGGAAAATTAAAGATTGGGGCTGCTAACTTTGGTCAAGACACAAGAGGTCAAAACTGGAGCTCAGCTTGACTCTTGGCTGCTTTATATATGTACTACAATATTAAATACATGAGGTATGACTAATATACATGTGTCTAACATGAGGCAGTCTAGACCTATGATGTCATAGATAAAAGATAAGGAGTGACATTAGATCACATGATAGATCTAGCATCATGACATCATATTATGTAAGCACATGTGCATTACTGGAATGCTCATAAGAGGGAGAAGGTTTTAAATATCATGTTTTTGTAGCATTTACAACATTACCCCATCTTTAGATTGAAGATTCCAGATTTAATCAGAGTTATAGAACAGGGATGTAAATTCTGCCATAGTAACACCATTGACTTTTCTAGTCACAGCTGCATTTTTTTGATGGAACTCCTTTATTGGTTGAGGAGCATTTGCAAGATCTGATGTGGATTGTCATGTGGTGTTGCTAATATCACAACCTTTCCATTTCACTAGATAAGATAATCCACATCAAGTGGTACAAGAATCAAGAAGATATTTGACTTTCAAATTCTTTTGATCCATCTTTGGAAATATGAATTGCATCAGGCTTGCTGACTGACTGACCCAGTAATTGGTCTTTAAATGGTTTTACTTGGGAAATGTTGACTGTAGGATGGATTTTAATCCTGCTTGGCAGTTTTAGAGTAATAGTGTTGGGAGAGGCCTTCAAGATCTTAAATGGTCCAATCCATCTTTGAGTTAGCTTCATGGAAGCATAAGATAATTGTAGATGTTCCATTGATAACCATATAAAATCACCAATATTATAGTCTGGTGTAGTAGTCCTCTTTTTCTCTGCCTGCACTTTCATTTTTTCTGCATTTACTTTGAGGGATTGCTCTACCTCAGCATGTGCTTTTTCTGTTTGTGACACAAACTATCCTGCAGGAGATGATACTTTAGGAATCTTGAATCCCATTCATGGCATGTAGTTTTATGTAACTGAAAAAGGGATGCTATCTGTAGTGCACATAACTGTATTGTTGTGTGTAAATTTGGCCAGTTTAACATAATCTGGCCAAGAATCCTTTTTTTTTGGACACATAACACCTTAGATATCATGCAAGATCATGGTTTACATGTTCTGTTTGTCCATCTGTTTGCAGATGGTACACCATGGATAGTTTTTGTTCAATTTTTAATACAGTAATTTACACAGTTCTAATGTAAAGGCCAATGAGAATTGAGGGCCCCTATTAGATACAATACTCTTAGGAAGTCCATGCTTGCACCACATGTGATCATGAAATAGGATGGTGAGTTCTTTCGAATTGATGCTCTTCACACATGGCATGAAGACAACTTCTTTTGAGAATTGATCGACTATTATGCAGATGGAGTCTAGCCTCTTTACTGTAGGAAATCCAGAAATGAAGTCTACAGAGACATCCTGCCAGGGATGTTGCAGAATTGGAAGAGGTAATAGTTTTTCAGCTCCTGGGGGTGACATGACTTTAGCTTATGCACAAATTTTGACAATGATCAATGTAATAATTTATTTCCTTTTTCATTTCTGGCCAGAAGAAATGTTGAGCAATGGTTGAATAAGTGCACTGTTGTTCTGCATGCCCAATGAGAGGGGAATTATGGCATAATGTTAGAAGCTCAATCCTCAATCTAGGAGGTACAAAGATATGTTGTTTGTCATTAATAAATACAGACTGTTGATCATCAAACTAACAGGTGACCGAGGCTAGTATTTTTAGATTTTTTGACATTTTCTGTAATCACTAGAAAAGGTGAATCAAGATGAACATCATTTATTATAACCTCCAGTGGCAATACCATTATGTTCTCATTTAGGTTTTGCACTGCATCATCATGGTCTGGTCATCAAAATAAGATGTCTGCTTGTCCATTGATGGATCTTAGTTTGTATACCAGAACATAATTAAATTCCTGTAATAATGCATGCCATTGAGCTTGGCATGGTGATAGAGTTTGCAGCTTTTTCCAGTATTCCAGATTTTTATGATCAGTCCAGATTTCAAATCTTGGACATCCAATTAGATAATGTCTCCATTTCTTCAGAGTGTGAACAACTGCTACCATTTCCTTGTTATAGATAGGGTAATTTCATTCTGCAGAGTTGAATGAATGAGATATAAAGGCACAAGGTCTCCATAGGCCATCTTCTCCATGTACTGAGAGCACAGCTCCTGTGGTAATGTCTGACACATCTGTTTCTACATGCAACTCTTTGTCACTATCAGCATATGTGAGTAGTGAAGCCATTGTAGACTTTTATTTTAGAGTTAAATATGTGCTTTCTTGGTCTGAACCCCAAGTCCAGGGCATGTCTTTCTTTGTTAACTCAGTTAAATGTTTTGTCATATGTGCAAAGTCTTTGATAAAACACCAATAATAATTACAAAGCCCTAAAAATGATTGTATCTGTTTGACTGTTTGCAGTCTGGGTGATTCTGCAATAGCACTTATTTTTTTTCTTTTGCATATCTACCCCATCATTAGATACAACTATACCCAGATAGTTGATGGAGGATTTAAAAAAGAAACATTTGGACAGCTTGCAGTACAAATTATTATTCCATAAAATTTGCAAGACTTTGTGAACTTTCTCAGCATGCTAAGCATGAGACAAATCGGTTGTGAAGAAAATGAGATCATCCAAATGAGTGCCAGTGTCATTATAGCACTTATGGAACAGATCATCCATTATAGCCTGAAATGTGGCTGACGCATTCTTATTTCCAAAGTACATAATGAGGGGTTCAAAGGACCCAAAGGGAGTGATGAAGGGACCTTTCCATTTGTCATCTTTCTTAATATGCACATTGGTGTACCCCCAATGAAGATCCAGTGTGGTAAACATATCGGCACCACAAAGTCCATTAATCAGTTGATCTATGTGAGGGAGCAGATATGCATTGGTAATAGTACCCTCATTTAAATACTTGTAGTCCATGACCAATCGCTTTTTGCCATCCTTTTTTGGTATAAAGAAGACCAGCACTATTTGTGGCAATTTAGACAGGTGAATATAACCTTTCTTGAGCTCAGTGTCAAGGAACATCCAAATCTCAGATAACTCTGTTTGAGACATTGGGATAACTTTGCCTTTTTTGGGGATGAAATTGGGTTGCAAATCAATTGCATGATCCCACATTTTCCACAAAGGCATCCTAGTAGATTCCTGCTCCAAGAAAACCTCCAATGTAACTCAACCAGGAGTTATTTTTTTAGACTTTCTGATCACAAGCATTGCCACATCTATCGAAGGACAAAGAGTGTTTCTTCCAATCTATAGAAGGGTTATGATGTGCTAAAAACTCATATCCTAAGAATACCACATTGGTAGCTAAATTGGAAACATAAAGCATCAAAGAGAAAGAATGTGCCATATTGTTCCCATCAACCACATGTGCCAAAATTTCACAGTATTAGCTGATTCCTCTGCTGATATTAGTAGATCTATCTGCATTGTGGACTTCAATAGGCCTATCAAGTTGCTTGCACATAATGGCATTTGCCATGACAAAACCTTGGTCAATAAAACAGTGAGTAGCTCCACTATCAACTAAAGTGGACACCCAGATCAAAGAATGATCTTGCCTTTGTAGTTTTAACTCCACTTCTAGAGTGTTGGTGCATAAATGCCATGTCTTATATGGCATTATTCTGATGTGCTGAGGAATTTCATAATTTATTTTTTCTGGGATTTCAGTGAAATTAAGCACCCAATATTTTTCTTCTGGGGCCGAGCCCAATTGGGACTTCATAGTGGAATAGTCATCTGGTAGGCTACTACATCGAGAGAACATTTCATAAGCTGGGAATAACTTAGGCTGATAACTTTCATCTTCAACCATTTTTGCGAGTTCTTGCATGTCAAACACAGGATAATTATAAGATGAATTCAAAGATAGATTATTGACAACTGGTTCTAGTTCTTTCTAGTCATCCTTTTCAACTACATTGTAATACAAGTCAAGAAAATCAGAAACAGGTAAGTAGTCTGAAACACTATTTTTAGGTTTATCTGATTTTTTGTAAGAAACAGGAATAGAAGTCGCACTAAAAGAAACATTATTCAAGACTGCTGACACCCTCATATTATTGGTTGGCATAAAAAACCTGCCTTAGCCTTATTTTCAGCAGTGATCTTATTGTGCCAGTAGACCTCAGCCTCTTCTGTCATCCAAGCTTGACAGTGCAAGAATGGTTGTGCAGCTGCTTAAGGCTGCATAGGGAGAAATGTAGGTATGAGGTATGGGAAATGTCAGTAAATGGTATGGCAACATAGTTCCTGCTACGTAGTCCATGTTACTGTAGCTAGTGTAAACATGTACTTACAGCAACATGATACAACATCTTGACAATATCTGACACTCCCCCTTCAAGCTGGGCATAGTCCAAGTGCCATGGAAAAGTGCTTCACTTTTATGTTCGGAAGCACTTTGGTAAGTGTGTCAGCAAGCATATCATCTGTCAGGCAATAGAGGAGATTGATAGTCTTGTTTTTAATGATGTAGTGGATAAAATGATACCATATGTCAATGTGCTTTATGCATGCATGGAATTTGTCATCCTTAGCAAGTGCAATGGCAGACTGGTTGTCACAGTGGAGTGTGGTGTGTTCATCGACAGGCCCAAAAAGCTCTCCAAAAAGTGAGCGCAGCCACAGTGCTTCTTTTACAGCATGAGTCACGGCAATGTACTTAGCTTCTGTAGTCGATAGCACTATAATCTCCTGCATTTTGACTGATCAAGAGATTGTTCCACCATTGAGGAGGAAAGCATAGCCTAAAATGGCATGCCGGTCCTCATTTGAGTTCCCATCTGCATCCATATATCCGACAATGGGTGTGTTTGCATCAGCCGACTTATACATGATAGCCCAATCTGATGTGCTGTTTAGGTAGCAAATGACACACTTTGCTGCATCCCAATGTGTGCAGCCTGGATTCTCACAAAATTGAGACAGGATTGAGATGGCATATGCAATATCGGGGTGGGTGGCAACAGCAGCATATGTGAGTGAGCCGATTGCCTCACAGTATGGGATGTCATGCATGCTGGTAATCTCATCTGTTGTCATTGGTGACTGAGACTTCGACACGTTTGAGTTCAGGTCCATTAGAATGGCAAGTGGCTTCGCATCCTCCAGGTTGTAACATGTGATGACAGAGTCAATGTATGTTTTCTGTGAAATAGAGAGTGTACATGCAGCCTGATCTCATCTGATCTCAAAACCCAACAACCAATGAATTTCTCCTAGATCTGACACTTCAACTGCAGTGCAGAGGAGTTCCTTGGTCTTCATGAGTAAGGCCTTGCTGCTTGATGCAAGCATCATGTCATCAACGTGGACTGTGATGATAATGGTGTCCTTTTTAGTGCATCAAAAAAAGATGGCATGGTCTGATTCACATCGGCATAGGCCCTGAGATGTCAAAATCTCCAACAGCTTCTCATACCAGCAGTGGCCACTTTGTTTCAACCCATATATAGCTTTGAGTAGTCATAGAACATGGTGTGTCTGTCCAGGAATGTCATATCCAGGTGGTTGTCACATATAGAGGATTTCGGATGCATCAAGTTCATCATTGAGATATGCACTCTTGACATCAAGTTGGTGAATTTCCTAGTCATTAGCTACAGCAGTGGCAAGAACAGCTTGGATTGAGGTGAGCTTTGTGACAGGTACAAATGTGTCAAAATAATCAACACTGGGAACCTGTGTGTACCCTTGTGTGACAAGTCGAGCCCTGTAGTGCTCTATTTCGCCATTAGCACCCTTTTTGATTTTAAATACCCACTTGCTGCCCACAATGTTCACCCCATTGGGCTTGTCAACGATTATCCATGTTCCAGCTTTCTGCAAGCATTCCAGCTCTTCATGAATCACTTCATCCCATTTTGGCCAATCCAGATGGTTCTGCGCCTCATTGACACTTCTCAGCTCCATTCCGTCTACCTCAGCCACTGTAGCTGCCAATGCAGCCTCATTTTTGGCCTCGCCCTCAACATCTTTTTCATCAGTGCAGGTGAATTTTCCTGTGATATACCAGCTGGGAGCACTGGCTGAGCAGTCATTCCTGTTACAGATTCGGTGCTGGCAAGAATGTCACACACATATCAACTTGGTTTTGGAACATGCGCAGAATGTCAGGGAGTGGGATTGGGTGTCAGAATAGGCAGTTCAGAGCATTCTGGTGCAGAAACATCGTATTTTTGCTGTTGAGCTTGTCATTTGGGTCGCTACACTCCCCCTCAAGGTCAGCAGCACTCCCAGTGGTAATGTCAGCCATTTCCCGAGCAAAAAGAATGTTCTGTTCAACACTAACAGCCCATTTTGATGGCCAGTACACCCAGTGACCCTCACTTTGTAAGTCAAACCCCATCCATCATCCCTCAGCAGCCTGACCAGCTAGTTTTGTGGCATTATCTAGTCAGATCCACATGCAGCAGCCCCAGACATGGATATTCGGAAGGTCTGGGGGTCGTCCAGTCACAGCTGCAAAGGATGTGGCACCAGCAAGCGCTTTCATTGACATTCAGTTTTTCAGCCATACAACATGATTCAAGGCCTCCCCCCACAAGTAATGGGGAAGCTGTGCATCATGCAGCATTGCATGGATCTTTGTCACGAGGATCTCATTCAATCATTCAGCAACTCCATTTTGGTGTGGAGAATCATGGACAGTGAGTTTTTGGGTGGTGCCACAGGATTTGAGGTGAGCTGTGAATTCATCGCTCATATATTCACCACCTTGATCGGTGTGTAGGCACTTGATATGAGCATTCTGGTGTTGCTCCACCCAAGCCTCATATTTTAGATAAGTTGTGAATGCCTCAGATTTTGTGTGGAGTGGATAGACCTGTGTCTCACAGATCTTGTCATTAGTGAATGACATGTAGTAGCACTGACCACCAAGTGTTTCAACAGGTGCTGGGCCCCATAGATCTGAATGGACTTCCACATCATACTCGGAGGCATGTGTTCCTTCTCATTCAGTCAGTATGGGTTTCTTTTTTGATTTTGTGATGATACACGATTCACAATCAGGCAGGTCTTTACCCCTAACTGGTCTAGTTCAATCCCAGTGATGAGACCTTTGATGACCAGCTGCTAAGCTGTGTCATACACAATATGTCACATATGGAAATATAGTTCATGAATGGTGAGTTTTTTAGCTATGGCAAGGATGGTCCCTGAAGTGTCATGCTGGGCATGATAAAGACCTTTTGGTGACTTTGAGATTTGTTCAACGACAGTCCCATCAGTTGATTTGATGGTGCAGCAACCTCCTCCAAAGGTTGCCATAAATCCAGCATCGTCGACACGCCCAATTGAGATGATCATAAATATAAGGCATGGAGCATACAAGACATTCAATAAGTGGATCATTGTCATCTCAGCTCCATTTGGTATGTTGACCAACATGTCACCAACTCTGATCATGCTAAAAGTCTCCTGGTTTGCAGCATTAAAAGTTCTCAGGGCAGTTTCTCAAAATTGGACAAAATTATCATGATATGGAGACAGGTGGTGGGTAGTATCCGAATCGTATAGCTCCATGGTAGACACTGTAGGCTCAAGGAGCTCGATTATGGCAAATGCAGCCATATCGGGTTCAGTGTGAGCAAATTTGCTGTATACACCTGTAGTCCATTCATCCTCATCGATTTCGGTGAACCAGTCTTCCTCATCATCAGACTTGGCATCCATAAGACCTGATATAGAATCCTGATCAATATCATAGCCATCGAGCACATAGGTCGCCCAAGCACTGTCCTCATCATGTGCTGCTGCAGTGTTGGCACTATTGCATTTTTCAGCTCCCTTGCCTTTTCCTTGGCTATTTAGTTTCCCTCCTCCAGTGCTTGGTTTCTCTGTACTGTCCTGGAGAGGACTTGAACATGATCCTTTTTGTGTCTGTGTCCCTTTCCACTGCAGTTCCAGCAAACCTCCTTTGGTTTCCATTGCAATGAGTTCTGGTTGCCATCTCCTTGGGATGACTTTCCCATGACAGCCAGTGCTGCGCTCCACTCCTTTGACTCACATCTCGACAACATTGCAAGCCAATCATGCTTTTGCAGCACATAGTTCATCAGATCATCAGCAGAGATTTCCTTATTCAGCAGGTGAGCAGCAGAGGAAAGGTGTGCAACATAGTTTTGGTAAGTCCAGGGCAGAGAGCAAATGATGTTCAACATGTACTCCTGATTTGATAAGGTAATGCCAACAGCTGCCAACTTCTCTTGGCTAGCCCTAAGTTTGTCCAGGTGAGCTCGCAAGTCACCTCTCTCTAGACATGCGATATTCTAGAACTTTGCCCACAGGTCTGTTTGTACAAGTGACATTTTCAATTCATATTCAGCCATGATAGTCTTCCACATCTGCACAATGCTCTCATCATGAAGGATTTTCCACAAGGTAGAGTCAGGGAGGGCATGGGCAAGCTGCTGTCGACAGGTATACTCAGGTTTCAACCAATCAGCAAGCTCCTTTTCATATGCAGCAATATTGGCCAATTTTGCAGCATCACTGGGCTTTGTAGGTTTTGTAGCTGTGCCTGTTAAGTGGTCAATGACTCTGCATGCAGCAAGAGCCCACTCCAAGCAGTCCTTGAAGATAATCCAGTTTTGTCTGTTGGCCTCGAGCTTTGGGACAGTATACAAATCTTCCTTCATAGATTCAGACATCATAGAGAATTTCAGCATGGTTCATCAGAATGAGCTAACAAAGTATGTACCTAGATAGAGAATCTATGGGTTGGATAAGTAAAGATAACTAACAAAGAATATGTATATCTCACCTCAGCGTGGTTCGTCAGAACGAGCTGAGGTGTTGTATTCTAAACAGACAAGTTTAAATACTACTCTAGGCAGGTACAAGGTATGGGAAATGTCAGTAAATGATATGGCAACATAGTTCCTGCTACATAGTCCATGTTACCATAGCTAGTGTAAACGTGTACTTACAGTGACGTGATACAATGTCTTGACAATATCTGACAATAAAACCCCCTGGGCATGAGTCCATAGGAAAGCAGTAGGCTCTAGGTGGGAAAAAATGACTCATGTTAATGGTCACACTTGGTGAAGCAGTGGCTGGTTGATAACTCACAGATAAATACTTCTTAGAAACGGCAACTTCCCTGGGTTAATATGAGGCTCAGATGGATCCAGCATGTTCAACCCAACAGCGCAGGTACCCCACATTGTTAGCAGTGATATCGAGCATAAAAGGATTCCTGTTGAATCAATGGGATAGTCCACGCCAGCCATGTACTATCATTGCACTGGAGTTGCAAAATGATGGAGAGTTGCAAAATCAAGTCTAGCTCATGCAACAAAACATTCCTGACCTCACAGTTGCGGATATAGCATGAAATATGATAGATTAACATCTGTATATTTTTTTTTGTCTGATGAAGCATGTCTTCATTGGCCAGCAGCTCATTTGTGTCTCATGGTCAGATTTTTCCAGTTGTGAGTGTCAGGGCAGCACATGAGTTGACCATAAAAAAAATCAGAAGAAAATCAAGTGTATTCTTTACTATGTTTCTCAGCTTCTGGTTATATTTTTGGAGCAGTCATGCACCTGTAGTGCTGCATAGAAGTGATCTAATTCTCTCTGCTTTGAGCATGACATATGCAGCAGAGTTCTCATCTGAGTAAGCTGGCACTGAGACGGCACCTCGGCAGGGCAACTGTGGTACTATGTAGGGATGTGACTGACCCTGCTAATGAAACAAGAGTTAATTTCAATGTACTACCCTTGTGTACTTGCATGCCTGGGCGAGCTTCATGTGCTCGCATCTCTAAAACATGGGCTCAAAAGCTCAGTGCTGAGCAAGAACAGAAAGTACAGGATGTTTGCTCACTTCTTCACACTATAGATTCTCCCAACCTTTTTGCCACTGCTCAGGAACATGGTATCTCATACCACACACTTCGAAGGCAGTTTCTTGGCCACTCAAAACCCTACAACAAGGCACATGCACACTAACAGCTGATATCTCCCACGAAGAAATCAGTTCTTGTTGACTGGATTAAGCATCTTAGTGCTATGGGCCATTCTGTTAGCAGACGAACAATCTGAATTAAAGCAGAACAATTGTGTGGCATGAAACCTGGCAAATGCTGGGTTGCAGCATTCCTACGGCAACACTATGACATCACTCTCGGCAAACCCTCTGCACTGGACCCACAGTGCTGTCAAAGCTTCAATCAAACAGTTGTCAAACACCACTTCAAGCTACTGAAGAAGGCAATTGATGAGAAAGGAATTTCTTGGGAGAATGCTTACAACATGGACGAGAAAGGTTGCCAAAGGGGGGGAGGTAGAAAGTCATCCCCAAAGAAGTATTTTGTGCCATGGGGAAAATTCCCAAAGTACAAAGCCTGGAGTGGAAATCTTGAACTCGTCACTATCATCGAGTGTGTCTCTGCTGATGGCTGTGGTATCACACCTGGCTTTGTATTTGCAGGGAAATTGTACCACAAAAGTGGTTCAAGGAGCATTCTGACATATGGTAACTCATCGAGCAAATTATCTTTCCTTATAGCTAAGCAACAATTCTAGTGTCGCAACTTCACCAAATGGCTGGACAGATTACTTCATCTGCACAAAGTGGTTCGAAGACTGCTTCATTCCCCAGGTGGCTGCATACAACACATCCAGACGACCTATCCTTCTCATCTACGATGGTCACGGTTCTCACATTACCAAGGAAATGCACAAACTTGCAGTGAAAAATAATATTGAATTGTTTTGTCTACCTCCATATATGACACACAAGTTGCAGCCCCTTGATGTTGGGATTTTTGGGCCCCTCCAATGGGCTTGGTACAAGTGCTGTGAGGAGGTGTTTGATGTAACAGGAGAGAAAATACCTAGATCAGACTTTATTAATCATTACATGGCAGCATGTGCCCAGGCCTTCACGGCGGATATCATTACCAAAGCCTGGAAAAATACTGGGATTTGACCACTCAATCCCTACATTTTTGCTCATGGCTACTTTGCACCAAGCATGGCAACATCTACTGAAGCTCACATCCCCCCCTCATATCCTGTTCAACCCAGTGACCTCCCTGCCTATGCTGATATTCTACCATCCACCATTGATTTACCAACCCCTGATCAAGAAACTTTGGACGACTCGGAATCAGATCATACAGAGGATTTGTCGGATGGCATGGAACATACCAGTAACAAGGCCTCTGATGATGACTCAGAGTCTGATGATAGTTCTGATGAAGAGTACATTTGTAATAGTTGGTTTTCTTGATCTCTAATAAGATTTGATGTAGGATGCATCACTCAATAACTTTACTTTCATCTGCTCCATGACCACCAACTCTAACAATCCATTTGCCAGTGTCATCATCCAATTACCCTGAGTCTGACACCCAGGCAGAAGTTGCTGCCCTCAAGGCTCGAGTGAAACATCTCGAAACTGAAGTTGAGAATGTGAAAGCGCATTGTGCAATGGCTTTGTATGAGATGGGACTGTTGAGCAAGCAGTTGAATAAAAAGAAAACAAGATTGCATGCATGGAACTTCCAAGCACGATGGCTGACATCAGTTGATGGACTCTGGGAGTGTGAGTTACAGGACGCAGCATGGACAGAGAAGAAAAAGAAACAAGCCAAAGTGGTGGCATGTAAGGCTGCAAAACAAGCTGATCGAGTCACTCGACAAGCTGCGCAGGGGTCCGCTGGGTTCTGTTTCAGTGGTATGCTCTCAGCGAAAGCAAAAGAAGACCTCATTGACATTGCTACTCATCTCAAAATCGATGCAAGCAGTACGAAGGCCAACTTACTGAAGTCCATCTGAGGACACTTCGATGAACACAGTGACCTCAAGACTGACCTGCGTTTTGAGGGCCTTTTTGGAGGCCGTTCATGTATTAGTGTGAAGCACACTGCACCCATTCAAGTCAATTTCAGTGCTGAGAATATCCCACCGGTCACCTCATTGGCAGGTCCTTCACAATTATCTGAGTCTGTTAGTGCTAGTGGTTCTTCTCTACCAGTGTCCACCCCATTTTCAATTCATAATGCAGAGAACCCTTTTGGGCCATATGCCTACTACCCGCCTAATCATTTCATAGGGCCTTATAATCCTAATTCAAGTGCATACTATAGTATACATCATCATTGGGTAGTACATCCCACCATATCTATTCCATATGCCTGAATAGTCAGTAGATTTCAATAATTTAGCTACAATGTTGGTACAGGAACTTCGAATAGCTCTATGAACAGCGTACACATCACAGAAATGGGAAGGAAAAGATAATCCTAGATAATCCTGAAAAGGGGGTTGATCAAGGGATTATAATATATTATCTACCATCATCTATCATTATCATTTCCTCACCGGTTCCCTGATGCCACCCCCCACATCAGGAAAATTTTGAAGAGATTATAATGGTAGATAATGGTAGATAATCCCTGGCAGACATTATATGCACAGTGAATATTCACATTTGAGCTATTAGTTGTATTTAT
>JBBPUL010000368.1:0-22739 GCA_038094675.1 Spongispora temasekensis | reverse complement strand
TCATAATTCCATTCTGATGGGGAGAAGGACTGGGAGAGGTAAGAACAGGGGTGCCAGTCCCCATTTGAATCTGTCTGGAGAAGAATAGCTCTGGTAGCATCGCAAGATGCATCAGTGGCTATCATGAAGGGTTAAGAGAGGTCTGGAAGATAGAGGATAGGGCATGAGAGAAAGAGCTTTTTGAGCTCATCAAAGAAGGTTTGGCATTGGAGGCTCCAAAGCCAGGCTGTGGGTTTCCTTGTTAGGTCAATGAGGGGGTGTGTGATGTTGGAGTATGAGGGGATAAAGCACCAGTAGAAATTAGCAAATACAAGGAAGGAGTGCACATCCTTGACTTTCTTTGGGATCAGCCAGGAAGTGATGCTGTCAAGTTTGACAGGGTCCATAGTGAGTTCACTGGGTTTGACAATCATTCCAAGGTATTCAACCTCAGGAGTAGCAAACTTACATTTGCTGAGGCATAGATGGAGGTCTAGTTCCATCATTCATTGGAGGACTCAGCAGGTGCATTCCATGTGGGATTCATTGTCTGGAGGAAAGATAAGGAGGTTGTCCATGTAGATAATAAGCCATACTTCGGCAATCATATCTTGGAATGAGTCATTCATGAATTGTTGGAAGGTTGAGGGGGAGTTATTCGTGCTGAAGAACATGACCATGGATTTGAAGGGACCCTTATGGGTGATGAAGGCACCTTTTTCCATTGGTGGCCATCTTTGATGTGCTCATTCAGGTACCTATAGTCTTGGCATGGGCAAAGTTTGCCATCCTTCTTTTTGATAAAGAAGAAGGAGGAGGCTTGTAGAGATATAGAAGGGTGAATTTTCCTGGAGTGAAGGTTTTCTTCGAGGAAGGCTTCAGTTGCTTTTTGCTCCTTGGGAGACAAGGGGTAGATTTTCCCAATCTTTGGGATAAAGGACTCTTTGAGGTTGATTTCATGGTCATAAGGGTGAGATGGGGGAAGGGACTCACAATCCTTTTCTTCGAAGACCTTGGCAAAGTCTGAGTATTCTGAGGGCAAGGTAATGTCTTGAATTTGTGTTTCTGCTTTTTCCACAAGTTTAGTGGCTTTGGAATAGTGGGCAATGGTGGCTGAGGGCAGGATGTAGAATCCTCCTTGAGTGATGTAGTTGATAGAGTAGTGGCTAAGGGTTTGGTGTTGCCACTGTTTTTTGAATTGAATATTCAGGTATGCATGTAGGTTCCTGTGGATTTTGTGTGTGGTCTTCACACACTGAATTGAAGTTTCCCTGAAGCCTTGAAGTGGGGGAGCACAGTAGTAGAGTTATATTTCTTTTGGTCAGTAATATAGATGTGGTATAGGTCTGCAAATTGATCTAGGACCTCAGGGACAGTGATGGTTTGCTTTTCCCAATTGATAGTGGGATTGGCAAGGTGAAGCCAGGGGAGACCAAGGATAATATTTTCCTTGCCACAGTTCATGAGGTAGAAGAGGACCTTTTGAGTTACCTCTTCTCTGATAGAGATGTAGAGCTCTGTGAAGAACAAAATATCTCCATTGGAGTTTGTGGATTGATCCACATTATGAGCATGGATTGGTTAAATGAGGCAGGTGCAAGGGAGTTTGGGTTTCTGGATGAAAGCCCAGTCAAGGTAGGAGATCTCTGCTCTGGAGTCAATGAGAGCAGGAGAGTTGATGACTTTTATGGTGTGTGAGGGTACCATGAGCTGAATGGGAACACACATAGCTCTATTTGATGTGATACTAGTACAGGTGCATGGGAAATGAAACATTGGGGAGGTACTTGTGTCGACAGAGTCCTCCCTTTCAAAAATCGTTAACCCCCACTGCTTCCAAATGGACCTCTTCATCATCATCTTCATTCATCAGGTGGGGCATCTCTTCTTTGGCTTTTGTGACCTTTCAATTGGCTTTAGGGTATAAGGGGAGGTCTTTGAAGGTGGGGCATTTATTAGAAAAATGACCCAATTTTCAGCAGCGAAGACAAAGTCCTTGCTTGAAGCAATGCTCGCATTCCTTGGAGGTGAGTTTTGGGATGTGAATAGCATCAACATCCATAGTGTTGGGATCTCTGTCCTGGGTGGTCTGAGTGGGGCAAGAAACAAAGGTGGGGGTCAAGGTATACTTGTGCTGTCTGTTGATAAGTGAACTAGTCATCAAGACGAGAGGCATTCTTGATCCAATTATTGATTGTCGAAGGGACAGTGTACATAAGATATACCTTTTCAGAGAGCAAGGGAGGGATCCCCATAAAAAAGTAGTGGCAGATGGTGGCTGCCTCAGTAAGCCCAGCAAGGCTGACCTGGTTGTGGAACTCAGAGATATATTGGCTAAGAGAGGGCTAGAAGGTTCCATCATGTTATTGGTACCTCTCATGATTTCCTTGGTAAATGTGTCAGCCCAGGTGAGGGCATTTCTGTCATTCATAAATGACAGGGCGAAACTGATCTTCTTTTTGTCAATGGACTAGACATTGATGTTAACAGCAAGATATCATTATACAGATTGAATCCAGGGCATGGCATGGCATTGCCTTCTGGAGAAGGACTTGGGTTGGGCAAGGCAGAGTTCAGTAGGTTTTGAGGACATGTTGATTAGGAATGGGGATTTTGGGCTAGGTGGTGAGGGTGGTTCTAAGGAGAGGCTTTCAGAGCTAAGGCTAGGAGGCAAGGTGGATCTTCAGAAGAAAGAGGTTGTGATGGGCAGTGGGGGTGGGTGAGAACACTGCTTCAGAGATGACAGAGGAGCTGGAATGGCTGTGAGCTACAACAAGGGTAGTCATGTTTGAAGAGCTTAAGCCTTTTGTTATGACTGGCACAGGTAGCATCAGTCATAGACTCAATGCACAACCTAAAGCTACAGGACAAAGACAAGGGGCATAGGTCCCAAGTGCAATGCAAGGTGACTGGTCACTACTCTGCCTAAGTGAGTATGTAGTGATGTTGAAGATGAAGACAGAGTATCCTCGAGTGAAGACACTGCAAGGCCAAGAGGTTTCTTAGGGAGAACAAAGGGGAGTGAGAGGGTCAAAGATGCAATAGATTACTATCTCAAGTAGGCTCAAGCTAGAGTTACACTGCTTGTGCTACAACCTATTTATATGTATGAGTCTCACACATGACCAAGCTATGCCCCAGCATGATAAGGAAGAAAACCAAAAAGGGGAGGCAGGAGATAAGGGGAACATATCATATACAGTGTGAAATGAGGCAGGAAGCTGTGTATGATAGAAGTACATAGAACCTTATGAAACATTCAAGTCAATGATAAGCAATAAGAGATATGCACTACCTTGAAGATGATTAGAAGAAAAGGCTGTGCACATTAGGCAATACAGTGCAAGAGAAAATGAAGGCATTAGAGGAAAAAAAGGGGTGAATCATAACAAAGACCAACCTGAGATACCAGCACTATCATGATGCAATTGACAGTGGCCTTGCCAAGATTGGGAAGTACTATTGGAAACTTGACAACAAGCTGGTATACATTATGACTCTCAGTATGTCTATTTTACACTGTGTTCTGTCATACTAATATCGAAATCAGTCCTTCACCCCTACTACAAGCTCCACTACATAGAGATGACTTGGGATAAAGCTAAGAAACAAGAGCAGAATCATGCAGAATGAAGTGACCTAATCAGAACATGACTGTTGGCCTCTACTAACCACAAAGAAAAAGGAGACTAAGAATGGGGGACTGTGACTTAGGTTACAAAGATGCAAGAGGTCAAAGCTGGGGCTCAGCTCGACTTTTGGCCACTTTATATATGTGCTACAATATTAAATACATGAGTCATGACTAATCTACATGTGTCTAACATGAGGCGGTCTAGACTACTGATGTCATAGATAAGAGAGTCCAGACTCATGACATCATTGATGATGTCATCTCACGTGATCAGTCTAGACCAGTGATGTCATATTATGTAAGCTGGTGTGCCACACCATTATGATTATAAAAATTAGGGAAGTTTGAATATGGTTGCAACACTACCCTGTCTTTAGGTTGAGATTCCAGATCAACCAGAATCATAAAATAATGATGCAAATTCATGGAGAGTCACTCCTTGTACTTTTCGAGGTGCAGCCAGATTTTGATGGTGAAACTCCTTAATAGCCAGAGGAGTGTTGGCAAGATCAGCAGCAGGCTGCCATGTGGCATTGCTGATGTCATATCCTTTCCACTTTACTAAGTATGAAAGTCCACATCAAGTGGAGCAAGAATCAAGAATGCTTTCCACTTCAAATTCCTTGGACTCATCTTCTGAAATGTGCACCACATCAGGCTTGCTGACAGGTTGTCCAGGTAATTGATCTTTAAATGGCTTAATGTGCAAAATATTGACAGTGGGGTGTATCTTTATTCTGGCTGGCAGTTTTAATGTAACTGTGTTAGGGGAGACCTTCAAGATCTCAAATGGTCCAATCTATTTTTGGGTTAACTTCACAGAAGTATAGGGCAGTTGTAAATGCTCTGTTGACAGCCAGACAGAGTCTCTAATAGCATATTCCAGTGCAGCTGATCGTTTCTTCTCAGCCTGCACTTTCATCTGTTCTGCATTAGCATGAAGAGCATTCTCTACTTCGGCATGTGCTTTTCCCAACTCTGTTTGAAATCAACCCATGATAGAATTATTGTGTTTCACCTCAACATCCATGTGTGGCATGTAGTTTTGGGTTACTGCAAAAGATATGCTACCAGTAGCTCGAGTCACAGTGTTATTATGCACAAATTTGGCCATCTTAACATATTTCAGCCAAGACTCTTGGTTCTTGGAAATGTAACAGTGAAGGTACTGCACTAAATCATGATTTATGCATTCCATTTGTCCATCTGTTTGCAGGTGATAACTGGTAGAGAGTTTCTGTTTGATCTTTAGTAGTTTACACAACTCAGTTATGAATGCTGAAGAGAACTGCAGTCCTCGATCTGATACCACTGTTTTGGGTAGACCATGTTTACACCATACATGATCTCTAAATACTGTAATGTTCCTTGGAATTGATAGATTTGAAACATGGTGTAAATACCACTTCTTTGGAAAACCTGTCCACTACTACACAAATGGCATCGATGCCATTTACTGCTGGGAATCCTGACATGAAATCGACCAAAATGTCCTCTCAGAGATGTTTAGGAATGGGTAAAGGTGCTAATTTGCCTGCCAGAGGTCGAGATAATATTTTAGATTGCATGCAGATTTGACAATGATCCATGTTATAGAGCACAGTATGCCTCTATGGTTACATCGGGTGTTTTTCACACCTTCCAGGAGCCCGCTATCGCTCTGAGAACTCAGCCTCCCTTCCCCGTCGCTCTCCAAACATTTCCGCATAATGCTGAGCTCACCGAGCGCATGGTCAAACCCTCGGCACCTCGCTATAGTGGTTGGTCCATTCCCATACATCATGTGCCCGTTCCATTGGCCCCTGCATAGCCTTTCTCATAATGCCCTTCTTTCAAATTTGTATGCCACTTATATTTTCTGTCACATGTCACTCTACATAGTTCCTTAATACGTGCACTATGTCTCGCAGTCTCGGGAATGCCTGGGACTATAAAGATTTGTCCTTCAGAATTAGAAATCAGCTTCCTTTAGCTCACATTCATCACCGACCATTTGGAATAACTACCGACTGTTTTATCCACTGCAACTGCCGCTGCTACTGCCAACGTCTGCTATTTTCACTGCTGCCCGTCTCCTCCACTACTGTTCTTCTTCATCCACCTCGGGAATGCTTGGATTCACTTTCCTCTTATCGCTAACCAGTCAAGCTCCACTGCACGTCTTGGCCGCTCCTCTCTCAACCTCAGGTGCACATCTCAGCCACCCCATCTAAGCCTCGGCTTCTGCCACATCACCTTGGTCAAACCTCAGGACCATCTGAAGTCATTTCAGACACTCCGTTTCTGGACGCCTCTACCCAGAATCTCTTTGGGGTGAACATATCATGCATGCCCACACTCTCTCCTAATGGTCAGAACTAGAGAACTTAGTCTCCTAGTTCCTCCCAGCCATTCTAGGTTTTTTACAACTGGAGCCCACCACGAGGGATTCTGCTAGAGGTTCCAGACAACACCTCCGACCGACTCCTAGAAGGCTTGAGCCTGAAAATTTCCTTGAGCATTTTCGCTGTTTACAAATTGGTGAAGACTCGCTAATTTTACAGCCAGTCTCCTCTCTGGATGCACATCACAACCGATCTGACCTCCCTGAACTCTCTACCCTAGACCCTATCCAACCATTTGACAGTGACCGAACATCACCCACAGCAGCTGAAAACCACCCCGATTGGGTTGACTTCCATCAAGGTCGCCTTATATTACCCCTTGACAGTGATGATATTTCACCTGTCCCTGACAGCAACGATATTTCACCTGTCGACCCTTCATTCCTACAGAAAATTTAGCCGATCCCTTGAACTTTAGTGAACAGGTGCCCAGAGTGTTTATAGAATCAACGCCTTCTGCTCAGCAGGGATCAGCTCTTGAAAACCCCCCGTTTTTGTCTTCTCTCTCAGACCTCACCTCATCATCATCGCCTTCTTTGCCTATCTCCTGCTCCTCATCATCCCCATCACTTTTCTATCTACTTGATGCCTTGCACATCTCCTACTGAAACTCGCTGATACCACCAAGCCTCACTCCAAACCGGACCAGTACCCTGGCTCAACACGTCGCAGCACCCCCTCTTGTCCCTTTACAGCCTGTGGTTGTCCCTCTACCAAACCCCCTTCCTGCACTACCGCCGAGACTAAATCTACCAATGGCCTCCCATTTGCCTCTCCAAGGCATGAACAACGCCCCGAAGTTCTCGGGCAAGGCTGTGCTCTTGCTGCACTTCCTCGAGGATGTCGAGCAGCTTGCCAACACTTCGCAGCTTACTGAGGCTCAGAGAATCTGCACTGCTATCCGTTACGCTGACTGCGATGAGTCAGACAGATGGGAGCAGCTTCCGGAAGCATCTGCTGTCTCCGCAGTTTGTGTAGCATTTGTGGCCACTGTAAAAAAGTTATACCCTAGCTGTGAAGCTAACCATTATACATTTGCAGACTTGCAGATACTCGTTCAGGGATCCCGAAAAAGCACTATGTGGACCCTGGAAGAGTTCAGCAATTACAGTCGTAAGTTTAGAAAGATTACCAAGACACTGATCGATGGAGGTAATCTTGCTGAGCTCAACCGCAACACTATTTTTATGCTCAGCCTTCCTGCCAACCTAGAAGCGCAGGTTCGGAACTGCCTCATGTTTACTAAGCAGAACCACCATCCCCACAAACCGTATCCCATAGATGATGCCGTCGAAGCTGCCGAGTTTTTACTCGCTGGTGCAGCCACCTCACAGTTCCCATCTGCCGCAGCCTCAGCAATCACAGCCAGGCAAGGCTCCGCATGGGGTTCTTCAGTACCCCCAGCACCTTCCTTCGTGTGCCCCTTGGTTGCCCCTGCCAGTGTTACGACAGGTGCAGGTAGCGTCAGCCATAGACTCGATGCACAACCTAAAGCTGTGAGACGAAGACGAGGGGTGAAGGTCCTACATGCAATGTGCAGAGACTAGTCACTACTCCACCTTGGCGAGTATGTAGCGACGTCGAAGACGGTGACAGAGTATCCTCGAGCGAAGACGCTGCGAGGCCAAGTGATACGGAGGGAGAGCAGAGGGGAGCGAGAGGGTCAAAGACGCAATAGATTGCTATTTCGAGTAGGCTCAAGCTAGAGATACATCGCTTGTGCTATGCCCTATTTATATGTAGAGAGTCCTGTGCACAGACCAGGCAGTGCTATGGCTCGATAAGAGAGAAACCCTAATGTGGTAGCTGGAGATAAGGAGAATGAGTCATACACAGCGTGAAACGAGTCAGAAGGCTGTGTATGATAGATTTACATGGAATGCCATGGAATGCATGAGTCAGAGATAAGAGATAAGGGAACATACAGCCATGAATGCTGACTAAGGAGAAAGGCTGTACACATTTAAGTAATACAAGGTGAAAAGAGAGCGGGGAAAGAGGAAAAAGGGGCTGATTGTAACAGCCAGTATGGCCCTGCGTCCGGCAGCCCCTATTCCCAGCTTCGCCCCTCCTGTCATCAAGCAGGAGTACACACAGTTCTAGCAGAGTGCACCCCGAAGCTGTGCATTCTGTGCAGACCCTAGCCACTTCATGAGATCTTGCCTCTACATCAAAAGTTATGTTGCTTCTGGATGGGCAGCACGTGGGACTGACGGCCGCTTGTGCATGCCTGATGGCAAACACATTCCCAGAATTCCGGGCACCAGATGCCTGCACAACTGCTTAGATTGCCTGGTCATACCAACCCCCACTCCTACACCTTCATCTTCTGTTATGATGGGAATCCTCTTGCTTTCATTCTCTGATACCGATGCAGTTTTAGACATCGAGCCTTCAGTATTCCTAACCGAACTCGACACTGAGCCTAGTGACGAGTTGGACCCCGTTCTCACTGACCCCGAGTTTCAGGCATATATTGCCCAAGCATGGGCCAATTTTCAGCATGACAAAAAGGATAAGGGGAAGTGAGTTCACTTCGATGGTGTAGAAATACCTGTTTGAAGGACCGCTCACCCTGCACCTCAGGCAGCCTCGGTTGCCAATGAAATCATCTCGCCCATGGTCAAGGCCTCGCACACTGCGTCTGGGTCTTCTAAACCCGCCTCTTCATCTGTTCCCCCGCGACCCTTGCCTGTCACACCATTCAACCCCACATCCCGTAACGTTCCCCCTTCATCTACCAGAGCTAATGCTTCCACCCCCGCTGCCCCTATCAGGCAATTTAGATATTCCTTTCCCCTCGAAGACGACGCCATGCCCAAGCGCATGTTGGACCGAGTACTCGACACATCGGTCTCGGTACCATTTAAGGACCTCTTGTCAGTCACTACCGACATTTGCTGACAGCTCAAAGATTTGACCACCTCGAAGTGCATCCTGCTCGTGACGCACACAGTCCAGGTGAATGAGCTCTCGGGCTGTGACCCTGAGGCCATTCAGCACAAGTGGGGTGACAAGCTCAACACCAACAACAATGGGCTCATTGTAGCTCATCATAGCCTCCCCCTTTGATCCATCAACATACGAGTGGTCAGTTCTGAAAGGACCCTCCAAGCAGTTCTCGACTCGGGATCCGAGATCGTCACCATGCCGAATCGGATTTGGGAGACACTCGGTCTACCCATCCACTCAGATCATATAATAACCATGTCAAACGCTAACACTAGCACTGACACTACCCTCGGCATAGTCGAGAACCTTCACCTAGACCTTGGTGCTGGTGAGGTTTGCCTGCAGGTTCAAGTGGTGCGACAAGCCCACTTCGATATGTTACTTGGCTGACCATTCATGAGTCTCCTCAGTGCCACTACCGACGAGACCCCAGATGGCAGCACGACCGTCACCCTCACTGACCCAAACAGTAGGAAAATGTATAAACTGCTGACCCACCCCTGGACCAATGGGTGTCCTCAGTGCTGAAAGGGGCTGGCGTGTGAAAGCCATAACCACACACCCAAGTCAGATTTTTAGACATCGATGATCCACCAAGAGGTTGGGGAGTGTCACATCCATCGTTCACATTCATCCACTCTTGCTCTCCTTCTCCCATTCGGGCCGCTGAATTCAGAATGGACCATATTTCATCGGACCCTGTGATTCCATACTCATTTCTTTCTTCTACATAGTCTTCTCTTTCGCCTCCCCATGTTCTCGCACTTTCCGAGACTTATTCTTTCAACTCTGTTTCGCACATGCTGGCTTACAAACCAGTGGCAAAGAAGGTTCAGTCCATCATCGGTCCTCTTAGCAAGGAATACTGACCAATTCTATGCCTGCCTGCCGAGCTCCTTTTCAGTCTTATACCCTTGCTGACTAACTCCCCGGCCTTCGTGCCTGGGGACCATTACACACAGGAACGCACTGATGCACTCGACCTCGATCCCATGAAGTGGTTGTGGCCCGAGGAGCTGAAACTCATCCAGTGGATTATTTGCAACCATGAGATAGCTTTCGCTTGGGTACCGGCTGAGCGTGGTCGCCTAGATGAATGCTACTTCCCACCCATCAAGATACCGACAGTACCCCATACACCTTGGGTACTGCACAATATCCCAATTCCCCCATCATCCTGGGATCAAGCGATCCAAATCATCAAAGACTGAATCACCTCGGGAGTGTACAAACCATCTGCCGCTGCTTACTGATCTCAGTGGTTCTGCGTGCTCAAGCAAGATGGCAAGACGCTCTGCCTCGTCCATGACCTCCAACCTCTCAATGTGGTCACCATCCACGACTCCTCAGTTCTGCCCTTCATTGAGCACCTCGCTGAGTCATTCACCGGCTATGCGGTGTACAGGATGATGGACCTATTCGCTGGCTACGATCAACGCCTGCTCCACACCGAGTCTCAGGACATGACTATGTTCAATAGTCCCCTTGGTCCCCACTGTCTCACCACTCTTCTGATGGGACACACTAATGCCATTCAGGTTTATCAAGCCAATATGGCCTTCATTTTACAGGACGAAATCCCCCACCATGCAATGCCTTTCATTGATGACCTACCGGTCAAATCCGAAACCACCCACTACCAATGCTCAGATGGTACTTACGAGACCATACCTGAGAACCCTGGCATCCAAAAATTCATTTGGAACCACCTAATCATTGTCCACAGGATTCTGCAATGTCTCCAGAACGTCAACACCATCATCTCTGTGAAGAAGTTCGTGCTTGCCACCCCGGATGCAATGATCGTCGGGCACAAGTGCACTTTCGAAGGCCGAGTGCCGCATGAGGCGAAAGTCCAGAAGATTAGGGACTGGCCTGAGTGCAAGACCTTGACACAGGTTCGCGGGTTCCTCGGCACCTGCGGCATCATACGTATCTTCATCTGAGACTTCACGGCCATCGCTCGGCCGCTCATCAATTTAAGCCGAAAAGGTGTCCCCTTCGAATGGGGTAACACGCAACGTGAAGCAATGACTTGTCTCAAGGATGAGATCATCAAGTCCCCTGCACTCCGCTGCTTAGACTATGAGTTGGGCCGAGAAGCTGTCCTTGCTGTAGACACCTCGGTCATTGCGGTCGGGTTTATCCTCTCGCAGGAGGGCAAATATGGTAAATGCTATCCCAATTGTTTCAGTTCTATTTCCCTCATGACCGTCGAGAGCCATTATTCGCAGGCTAAACTTGAACTCTACAGTCTTTTTCACACCCTTCGGGCAGTTCACATTTTTATTTTCAGTGTTCCTAACCTCATCATCGAGATGGATGCCAAGTATGTCAAAGGGATGATTCCGACTTACAGCTGAACATGACCATCAACCACTGGATCGCAGGCATTTTATTATTCCATTTTGAGCTTCGGCACATACCTGTCGAGAAGCATGCTGGGCCCGATGGCCTGTCTCAGTGCCCTCTAGCTGATGATGATCCACCTGAAGGTGACGACGTCGAGGAATGGCTGGATGACTCGTACTCATTTGCAATCACATTGCTTAATGACCGAGCCGCTCCTCGGGACTCCGTGGTACACACTGAGCCTTCTTCATGTTTGGGCCCTAGTGTTTCAATTTATAGACCCCTTACCAAGGACTCTGCACCTCTTTCTTCGCACCTGCCTTACCATTCTATTTTTACTTCATCTTCTACTGAGCCAGACACCCTACTAGACTCGCCTACTATACTGCACTCGACCAAGGCCACAGCTCAGGAAGTCCAGATTCATCAGATTCATAGTCCCGCAAGTGCCCTGCTGACCTTTCCGATGTAGAGTTCCAAACCTTCGTCAATTCAGCGACAAAATTCTTCCTCCTCCATGGCTCTCTTTGGCGTCGGGAACCACATGGCTGCCATCAGCTAGTCACACCCGAGCACCATCGCTACAAACTAATTAGAGAGGCTCACGATGACCTCAGGCACAAGGGTGTCTTCACGGTTCGGACGTGCTTGCTCCTGTGCTTCTGGTGGCCAATGTTAGTTGATGACGTCAAATGGTTCATGCGCACCTGCCACGAGTGCCAGATTCAGCAGAACAATCGATTCCATATTCCCCCCACCATACTGATCATTGGTGGTCTCTTTCGCAAGGCCCACTTGGACACAATGTTGATGCCCCGTTCGGGTGGCTACCGATACATCGTCTAAGCTCAGTGCACCTTGACTGCCTACCCAAAGTGGCATATGTTGCGGTCCGAGAACGCTACCATGCTCGCTTCTTTTATTTTCGAAGATATCCTCTGCCATTGGGGCCCTGTCTCGAAAATTGTTACTGACAATGGACCCGCCTTTCTTCTCGCTCTAGATGTCCTCACGGACTGCTACCACATTTGGCACATCCGCATCTCCCCCTATAACTCCCAAGCGAATGGGGTGGTCGAACGGTGTCATTACAATGTCCGGGAGGCCATCATTAAAACCTCTGAGGGGGGGAAGTCACACTGGCATACTGCCATGCACTCAGTATTTTGGACCGAGTGCATTACCGTGCTTCAGTCGACCGGGCTTTCGCCCTATTTCATGGTTCATGGCATCGAGCCCCTCTTCCCATTTGATCTCACCGAGGCAACATTCCTCATTCCCCCTTTAGATGCTGACCCCATATCACCAACCAGCCTTGTCGCATGGCACACTCGGCAGCTGCAGAAGAGGCCCGATGACCTCACAGCCATCGCGGACCGAGTTTGAAAGGCTTGGTTCAATTCTATCAAACACTTCGAAGCCGTGTTTAAAAATCGGATCAAGAACTTCGACTTTCGCACGGGAAGCCTCGTCCTCATGTGAAACATGCGCATAGAGAAGGAGCTGAACCGAAAGATAAAGCCGAGGTATCTTGGGCCAATGGTCGTCCTTTGCAGGACAACCGGAGGATCCTACATTTTGGCCAAGTTGGATGGAGCAGTCTCAAAGCTGCGATACGCAGCATTTCGCCTCATTCCTTACTATCCCCAAATGCACTCTACCATTACCGTGACTGACCTTACAGGTTTAGATGATGATGATTTGGATAGGATGGCAGGGAAAGACGTAGAAGAGCCTGCTGAGGATGATTCAGATGCTTTCGAGCAACCCTAGACTCCCTCACTACCTACTGAGGACGTTTCTTTTACTCTGTTTAACCCCGGGCTTTGACCGGCGATCTCTCATCTCACTCGCACCCAAAAAGTCAAAAAGTCAAAAAAAAAAAATCAAAAAAAAAAAACAGCCGCACGATTCTCCTTTCTATTTTCGTCTCAGGTCTCATGTATGCCGAGCCTTTGGGCCACCTTTGCTTCTAACGTGTCCGAGACTGTGCACGTTTCATTTCTCCCTCTCATAGAACTAAGACCGAACAATACCGAAAAATCAGAGAAACCGTCGGCAGGGATAGACATTGCAAGCCGAACGAGGAAGACAAGTCGGGTGGTACCCCGCACAAGGATGTTTTTTCTTTTACTTCTCTTATCTCTTTCCTCTCTTTTTCTGAATCGCGCATTTACATTACATTTTATGGATGTTACATTTTATGCTACTACAGGTCGAGGCCCTGGAGCTCGCCGATGATCTCAGCCAACTCATCCATCACCTCCTCCAGCTCCACCTCCAGCGCCTTGAGGCTGCCTTGAACTTGATACATTTTTGTGTACGCCATGTTAAGACGGCGTACAAGCTGTTTTCGGGCCTTGTCGACCGAGGGCTTGATGGTCGTTTGGCTTGGGGGCAGGATCTCCTTCACCTTGCCCTTGCCCTTGCCCTTCACTGGAGTCTCTTCGTTGCCCTCATCCTCATCACTGACCACGATCGGTGACTCGGCTCACTTTTGAGGAGCTTTGGCCACCGCACGGATCAGCCGAGCATCTGCCGAACGGTCAGTTGGTAGCAAGTCTCAAACTGAGGAACTTACCTTGTTTGTGTGCGATCACCACTGCCACACGACCAGCAGACAGAAGCACCGCATGCATCATCCCCAGCCTCTGCCTCTTCAGGTTTGCGCAATCGGTCGACCAGCTACAGCGAATCTTGTGGGATTGGCACTGCATGCACGTGGCACCAGTACCCTTCGCACAGGACCTGGCTTCACCAACCTTGATGCACTTCA
The DNA here is from genome assembly GCA_038094675.1 of Spongispora temasekensis. Lineage (NCBI taxonomy): Eukaryota > Fungi > Basidiomycota > Agaricomycetes > Boletales > Boletaceae > Spongispora > Spongispora temasekensis. The sequence continues at coordinate 8,662 of JBBPUL010000368.1, read as the reverse complement.
TGCACAGGCCCAGGTGATTGGTGTCAGACTTGCTGGCGGTCATCTGCTTCTTCGGCGTGACGGCTGACATGACCTCATCATCATCATCGTCCTTGCGCCCTCGCTGCTATCCATCAGTACTCCTGACATACCTTTTGGCTCAACGAAGTGACTGAGCAACCACCCGGGGCCTTGCTACCCTCGACCATGGAGGAGCGGACCTCCGAGGTCTCGCTGACCTCAGTCACCATAGCCTGGACCTCCTCCATGTCCATCGCAGTCCCCTGCATGGGGGCTGGCTCTCACACCTCTCCTGTGGCCCTGGATACCACCTCCTTCCACCTCGCATGCTCCAGCCACTCGGTCTGGACGCACTCCGCATTGACAAATGAAACCTTAACATCAGCCTTGAGCTCGGTGTTGAGCCTGAGAGCCTCAGCCTCGATTTGCGCCATGTCCCATTGGTCCTACCGAGCCATTAGTAATCGCATTGACCTGAAGTCTATGCACCATGCACCATCATGTCACTGAACTCATGTACCCACATCTCCTGCTCCTCCTCGAGATCTTCTCTATCGTCGGGCATTGACTTAGCAATGGCTTCGACACGTTCAGTGGCTGACTTGAACCTTTTGCGCATCTCCTGTCAGTGGAGGAGGCCCGTATCATTGAGGGTGCGTTGCTTGTCAAACCGGGATTGAAATTGCGGCATCGTTGACTGGGGAGAGATAAGTTGGGGGTAGAAGTGAAGGAAGGAGAGTAACCGACACACGACTTTGACACCACAACCGAGCACCACAAAAGCCGAACTCTGCATTGTGCTGACTAAGCCATTGGACCTGACTGGGGACAGTCAGAAGCAAGTCCCCTGTGGATGTAGAGCACGGTATGCCTCTATGGTTACATCGGGTGTTTTTCACACCTTCCAGGAGCCTGATATCGCTCTGAGAACTCAGCCTCCCTTCCCTGTCGCTCTCTGAACATTTCTGCATGATGCCGAGCTCACCGAGCACATGGTCGAACCCTCGGCACCTCGCTATAGAAGTCAGTCCATTCCTGTACATCATGTGCCCATTCCATTGGCCCCTGCATAGCCTTTCTCATAACGCCCTTCTTTCAAATTTGTATGCTACTTATATTTCCCATCGCATGTCACTCTACATAGTTCCTTAATATGTGTGCTACATCTCGCAGTCTCGGGAATGCCCAGGACTATAAAGATTTGTCCTTCAGAATTAGAAATCAGCTTCCTTTAGCTCACATTCATCACTGACCGTTTGGAATGACTACCGACCGTTTTATCCACCACAACTGCCACCGCTACTGCCAATGTCCGCTATTTTCACCACCGCCCATCTCCTTCACTACCGTTCTTCTTTGTCCACCTCAGGAACGCTTGGATTCGCTTTCCTCTTATTGCTAACCAGTCAAGCTTGACCGCACGTCTCAGCTGCTTCTCTCTCAACCTCGGGCGCACATCTCGGCTGCCCCATCTAAGCCTCAGCTTCTGCCACATCACCTTGGTCAAACCTTGGGACCATCTGAAGTCATTTCAGACACTCCATTTCTGGACGCCTCTACCCAGAATCTCTTTGGGGCAAACATATCACGCCTACACTCTCTCCTGACGGCCAGAACTAGAGAACTTAGTCTCCTAGTTCCTTCCAGCCATTCTAGGTTTTTTACAATGTAATCATTAATTTCTTTATTCATCTCAGGCCAAAAGAGGTGCTGAGAGATAGTGGATAAAGTACATTGTTGTCCTGCATGGCTGGCAATCAGTGAATCATGGCATAATGTAAGAAGTTTAATTCTCAATCCAGGAGGTATGAAAATGCGATTCAAGTCATTGATAAATACTGATTGCTGTTTGTCAAATCAGCAGGTCATGGAAGAAGGTATTTTTAAGTTTTTTGACATTTTCTGCAATTTTTCTAGAAAAGATGACTCCAAATGTACATCATTGATGATAACCTGTGGTGGAAGAACCATGATGTTTTCATTTAAGTTCTGCACAGCATCACCATGATCTGGTCTTCTTGATAAAGCGTCTGCTCTAGCATTGATGGATCTAGGTTTGTAGATCAGAACATAATTAAACTCCTGTAGTGTAGCATGCCATCGAGCTTGGCATGGTGATAATGTTTGCGATTTTTTCCAATATTCTAAGTTTTTGTGATCTGTCCAGATTTCAAATCATGGACTTCCAATAAGATAATGATGCCATTCTTTGAGTGTGCAATTGATAGCGGCCATCTCCTTGTCATAGATAGGATAGTTTCTTTCTGCTGCATTGAAAGAATGAGAAATAAATGTGCATGGTCTCCAGAGACCATCTTCACAATGAACTGAAAGCACTGCCCCCATAGCGATGTCTGATGCATCAGTTTCTACCCTTAATTCCTTTGCACTATTAGGGTATGTGAGTAGTGGTGCTTTTGTGAATTTTTCTTTTAAAGTTAAATATGCTTCTTCTTGTGCAGGTCCCCAGAACCATGGAACATCTTTCTTAGTTAACTCCATTAAGGGTTTAGCTGTATGTGCGAAGTTTTCAATGAAACATCGATAATAATTACAGAGTCCTAAAAAGGATTGAACCTGTTTGACTGTTTGTGGTTGGGGCCATTCCACAATAGCTTTTTTTTTTTTGTTTTTCATATCTACCCTGTCTTTAGATATGACCATACCCAGATAGTCAACTTTATCCTTAAAAAAGAAACATTTCGAAGGTTTACAATACAAGTCATTATCCTGTAGGACCTGTAAAACCTCCCAAACACATTGAGCATGCTCTGCACGAGAAAGACCAGTAGTAAATACAATGAGATCGTCGATGTAAGCACCAGTATCATCATAGTGATCATGAAACAAATCGTCCATCATAGCCTGGGATGTGGCAGGTGCATTTTTGTAACCAAAATACAAAACAAGGGGTTCAAAAGATCCAAAAGGAGTGACAAAGGCACCTCTCCATTCATCTCCTTCTTTCATTCTAATGTTCATATATCCCCAATGAAGATCCAGCATGGTGAACATGTCAGCACCATGAAGCCTATCATACAGTTGATTGATGCGAGACAATGGATACGTGTTTGTAACTGTTCCCTCATTGAGGTAGTGATAATCCATTACCAATCTCTTATAACACGACCTTTTTTAGGGATGAAGTCAGGATGCAAGTCAATTGCATGATCCCATGTTTTACGCAAAAGCATTCATGTGGATTTCTGTTCTAAAAATATGTCTAAAAAGTCATGAAATTCCTCAGAAACCTCCATTTTTATGGTTTGTTGTTCTTCCAGAGATATCTTATTGACATGCCCTGCATCATAACGGTTAAAAGTCATCATGTGATTCACCCAATCTATGGATGGATTATACTGTCTAAGAAATTCATATCCTAAAAAGACCACATTGGTAGCTAGGTTGGATACATATAAAGTCAAAGGAAATGAGTATACTATTTGATTTCCATCTTTCATTTCTGCATTAATTTAACATATGTGGGTGATTTCTTTTTCCACATTTGTGGATCCATTGGCATTCCTGACTTCTATGGGCCTTGCTAATTCTTGACATGCAATGGCATTAGCAGTCACAAATCCTTGGTCAAAAAAGCAATGAGTAGTGCCACTGTTGACTAAAGCAGATACCCAGACCAAAGATTGGTCATTTCTTCATAGTTTAAGCTCCACTTCTAGAGCATTTTCACAAAAGTGCTGTGTCTTATATGGCATCATTCAGATTTGGTGAGGGGTTTTATAATTTATGTTATTTTTTTGTATTTATGTGAAATTAAGTACCCAATGTTTTTCTTCCAGGGCCAAGCTCAATTGAGACTTTGTGGTAGAATATTCATCCAATGGGCTACCATATTGGGATGACAGTTCATGTGACAGGAATGAGACAGGATCATAGTTTTTGTCCTGAGCCATTTTGTTCTCACATGTCAAACACTTCAGAATTAAAAGATGAGGACAAATCAACAGAATTAATTACTGGGTCTACTTCTCTCCACTCGGGTTCATCATAATACATATCGAAGAGATCAGAAACAGGTACATAGTCTGAAACACTATTTTTTGTTTTTAAAGAATTTTTGTAATTAGAAAAAAAAAACATCGTCTGAGACCTCAGACACCCTCATATCTGAAGTCAGTGCTAAAAACCCTCCTTGGCACGTGCTTCTACTGTGAGCCTATCTCACCAGTATGCCTCAGCTTCTTCTATCATTCAAGCTTGACAGTGAGCTGTTGTCACTAGTTGCAGTGCTTGTGGGGGGTGGGGGCAGAGCGTAGCGTTACTGCTGTTGGGGGTGCCAGGATGCAGTGGGGTACCCTGGGGCCTGCTGAGGGAGAGAGGAGATAGCCTCTCTTGCCTCATACAAGGCGTGATTATGGGGGCAGTGAGAAGGATTAGTTGGACATATTGCCCAAATGTGACCTTTCTTTTGACAGCCGAAGCAGGTTTGGTTGTCCAGGGCAGACAGAGCACAGGGGGTCTGTCAGTCTATTTCCATTGGAGCACCTTGACTGGGTTGAATACCAGTCAGAGTAAACCTTTGACCTGTAATAGAGGAGCAAGGAAGAGGACGAGCACCAAAGGGTTGAGTGCTGGGAACTCTAGGGGTGGCGGAGCCCATACTCAGCCTAGCCAGTGTGATTCTATCAAACTTTTGGTTGATGGCGGTGTACACCTCCACCAATCCATCAAAGTTGTCATCATCAAGTGCTTTTCCATACAACTCGTATTCGATATGAATCTTATATTGCACTGCGTGTTTAAGCAAGTGCACTGCCTCTTCCTTACTGTATTTGGCATCTGAGAATAGTGCCAAAAAGTCCCATATAAAAATTGTGAAATTGCCACCTTGTTTTAAATTGAGTAATTTTTTGTAGGCCTCATGGCGAAGAGTGCCTATTACAAAGTATGACATGATTAATGTCTCCACATCTGAGACAGAGGGCCAATCATTGACATCTTCTTCTCCATACTTCTCAAGCACGGTGATGGCAAGTGGAGCAGCATCTTCTACTAAGCGGGTTACTACTGCATAGGTTTCTTCTCTCTTGTCGAGATTTTTGACCTTAAGGTAGAGCTTGATTTTCACCCACCATAGATGGAATGTGCTCTTGTTGCTGTTCCAAAGACCGGGATTGCCGATTGTTCATTTTGCCCTGGTTGTTACGTCCAATTGCAGGCTTGACAACTAGTCAGTGAGGTCATTGATTTTCTGGTTCAGACCAGATCTGGACATTTTTGGTTATATAAAAAGTGGCAGTGGCAGCATAGGGGTTGGAGGATGGTTAAGTGGAGCAATGGGCATCGAAGAAAAGTTGGAGAAGATGAGGAGGAACATTAGCTGCTTTGAGTTAGAAGCTGGTATTGCTGGTCCAATCCCACTCAGGCTTCTGGGTTGTTTTACAAATGGCAAGAAACTCATAGCTGATCATACACATATGCTAAAAAAGAAACTCACTTGCCACCACCATGAAGAGGGCTCCATGAGAGTTTTGTCTCATGAGGACGAGTCTTGTACACCAGCTTAGGACTGGAGAGTCAAAGGGGGGAAACTGGGTTCTGCCTGGCTATGGCTGATGTTTTAGTACACCAAGACTGTAGATCTTATGGAAGAGTCTACTATTCTATCAGATTGCACTGCCTGAAACAGCTGCACTGACCCACTAGGTGCAAAAGGGATTGATTATTATTTGTTGGTGACCAAGCGTGTCCTCTCGAATGAGGTCAAAGCCTTGGCAAAGTGAACCAACTATAGTGCCCAACATGCACAGCTCAAACAGTTTTATATAGGAGTTGTTGTCTCCTAGCTGTCATGTAGCAAACATGTTCCCAATAGAATGATGACCACTTTACACCTGTGGATTGGCTTTCTGACTGCGAGTAAAGATGACAAGTGATGCACTTATGTAACCAGCACGACAATAGAGGTGAACATATGGCAGCTTCGACCTAATGAAGTGACCTAACCAGGATATGACTGTTGGCCTCTACTAACCACAAAGAAAAAGGAGACTAAGAATGGGAGACCACGACTTAGGTCACAAAGACACAAGAGGTTGAAGCTGGGGCTCAGCTCGACTCTTGGCCACTTTATATATATGCTACAATATTAAATACATGAGTCATGACTAAACTACATGTGTCTAACATGAGGCGGTCTAGACTACTGACATCATAGATAAGAGATAAGAGAGTCCAGACTTGTGACGTCATTGATGATGTCATCTCATGTGATCAGTCTAGACCAGTGACATCATATTATGTAAGCTGGTGTGCCACACCATTATGATCACAAAAATTAGGGGAGTTTGAATATGGTTGCATCACAGAAGGGAACCTGAATGCCAAAAACTGGTACAATAAAGCCCTCAAGGTCATCAAAGACATGCGAGACTATTGGGAGGATGATCAGGGTACTACTGGTATGACAAGACCAACAAGTCCAGCATCTCAAGATACTGAGCCACACAACCCATTGGAATCTGAGTTCAATCAATGGTGCTGTGAGCTCATGGAGAAGGCCAGCCATTAAAATGCTCAATCCATGGGTTGGGCAGCTGAGTTGTGACAGTATCTTACTGTCATTGATGATGTTGTGAAGGACTTTAATGTCATTGTGTGGTGGGCAGTATGTATCATATGACAACTCTATTTTTTTGTCACTAACCCTTTTCTAGAACCATGCTTCTGTTTATTCTTTGCTTGCTTGTGTGGCGAAGGACATTTGCACTATCCCTGCATCATCTGTGCCATGTGAGTGCTTGTTTTCAGGTGGTGCTGAAATAGCTACTGATCATCACTCTCATCTTGGTTCAGATTGCTTTGAGGAACTTCAAATACTCAAGCACACTTGGTGATGCAATATTACTGATCACACATATATCAATAGCTTGAATGTAGAAGAGGTCTTACTAGAGGATTTCAAGGAATTGTATCAGCTTGATGAGAAATGGACAAAGGCTGCCACTGATGCTACCATTGATGAGGTGGCACATGACTAGTGACTGTTATTGTATGTACATTGATCCTGTTTTAGTAGCATGCTATGATCAAGGACCAGTCCAAACTAGTCCTTTGTATTTTTGAAAAATAATGGGACTATGTAGAACTGGTGTTGGTTGATTTAGCAAGGGACTAGGACTGTGGTCCAGTCTAAAAGTAGTCCAGTCCTCAGTCCTTGACCAGTTCTAGGACTGGACCTTTAAACACTATGTCCTGCATGTCTAGTAAGAGGAGAATCATAATACAGAGTTAAAAGTTCAATCCTAAAGCCTAGAGGTACAAATACCCAATTGTTATCATTGATAAATACTGACTGCTGCTCATTGAACCAGCAAGTAACAGATGATGGGATTTTTAAGGTTTTTGACATCTTTTATAGATGTTCCAAAAATAGTGAATCCAAATATATGTTGTTTATGATAATCTGCAGTGGTAATACTGTTATATTCTCATTTAGGTTCTGCACTGCATCACCATGATCTGGCCTTCTAGACAATGCATCTGCATGTCCATTGGTAGAACCAGGTTTGTAGATCAACACATGGTTAAATTTCTATAATAATGCATGCCATCAAGCTTGGCATGTAACAATGTTTGTGGTTTTTTCCAGTATTTCAGGTTTTTATGATCAGTCCAGATCTCAAATCTTGGACATCCAATCAAATAGTGTCACCATTCTTTCAAAGCTCTGACAACTGCAGCCATTTCTTTGTTGTAAATAGGGTAGTTCTGCTCAGCCAAATCAAAAGTGTGGGAAATAAAAGCACATGGTTTCCAGAGACCATCTTCTCCATGAACTGAGAGCACTGCTCCTGTAGTGATGTCTGATGCATTAGTTTCTATGCATAACTCTTTGTCACTGTTTGGGTATGCAAGTAGAGGTGCAGTTGTGAATTTTTCTTTTAATGTAGTGTATGTATTTTCTTGATCAGGACCTCAGGTCCATGATACATCTTTTTTAGTCAACTCAGTTAATAGTTTGAATGTATGTGCAAAGTTTTCTATGAATTAATGATAATAATTACACAGTTCCAAGAATGATTGCACTTGTTTAACTGATTGTAGTTATGGCCAATCTGTAATAGCACTGGTTTTTTATTTCTGCATATCCACCCTGTCTTTAGATATGACCATACCCAGATAGTCCATGGAGGATTTGAAAAAGAAATATTTTGAAGGCTTATAGTACAAGTTGTTATCCCATAAAATGCAAAACCTTGCAAACTTTCTCAACACACTGAGCATAAGACAACCCAATCATAAATACAATAAGATCATCTAAATAAGCACCAGTGTCATTATAGTGATTGTGGAATAACATCATGGCCTGAAACATAGCAGGTGTACCGTGTATTCTTATATCCAAAATATATAACCATGGGTTCAAAGGATCCAAAAGGAGTGATGAAGGCATCTTTCCATTTATCACCTTCCTTCATACAAAAATTTGTATTATCCCCATCAAAGATCCAGCATAGTGAACATATCAGTACCATGAAGCCTATCAACCAGTTGATCTATATGAGGAAGTGGATACATGTTGGTAATGGTACCCTCATTTAAATATTGATAATCCATGACAAGACACTTTTTTCCATCTCTGTTTGAGGTGATTTGAAGGAATGAATATACCCATTTTCCAGCTCTGCAACAAGAAATG
>JBBPUL010000366.1:0-22830 GCA_038094675.1 Spongispora temasekensis | reverse complement strand
TTTGAATAAGGTTACAACACTACCCCATCTTTAGGTTGAGATTCCAGATCAACCGGAGTCGTAAAACAATGAAGTAAATTCTTGGAGAGTGACTCCTTGGACTTTTTGAGGTGCAGCCAGATTTTTTTGATGAAACTCCTTAATGGCCAGAGGAGCATTAGTGAGATCAGCCACTGGCTGCCAAGTGGTGTCGCTGACGTCATATCCTTTCTATTTGACTAAATATGAAAGTCCGCGTCGAGTGGAGCGTGAATCAAGAATGGTTTCTACTTCAAATTCTTCAGATCCATCTTCAGATATGTGTACTGTGTCAGGCTTGCTGACAGGTTGTCTGGGCAGTTGATCTTTAAATGGTTTGACTCGAGAAATATTGACCGTAGGGTGTATTTTAATTCTGGCCGGCAGTTTAAGTGTAACCGTGTTAGGTGAGGTTTTCAAAACTTCGAACGGTCCGATCCATTTTTGTGTAAGCTTCGCTGAAGCATAGGGCAGCTGTAAATGTTCCATAGATACCCAGACGGAATTGCCGACTTGATATTCCAGTGCAACCGATCTCTTTTTCTCGGCTTGCACTTTCATTTTTTCTGCATTAGCACAAAGGGCATTTTCCACTTCGGCATGTGCTTTTCCTAGCTCTGTTTGAAATCGTCTGGCGATGGATGTATCGTGGTTCACTTCGAAGCCCATGCGCAGCATGTAGTTTCTAGTTACTGCAAAAGGGATGCTACCAGTAGCATGTGTGACCGTGTTATTATGAGCAAATTCTGCCAATTTGACATATTCCGGCCAAGATTCCTGATTCTTGGATACATAGCAGCGGAGATATTGCGCTAGATCACGATTAACTCATTCCGTTTGTCCGTCTGTTTGCGGATGGTAGGCGGTAGAGAGTTTTTGTTCAATCTTAAGCAATTTACACAACTCTGTTGTGAAAGCTGAAGAGAATTGGGGTCCTCGATCTAAAACAACTGTTTTCGGCAGCCCGTGCTTGCACCATACATGGTCTCTAAATAATATAGCTAGCTCCTTGGAGTTGATGGCTTTGGAACATGGCGTAAACACCACTTCTTTAGAAAATCGATCTACGACTATGCAAATGGCATCTATGCCTTTAACTGTGGGGAATCCGGATATAAAGTCGACCGAAATATCCTCCCAGGGATGTTTAGGAATAGGTAATGGGGCTAATTTTCCTGCCGGAGGACACGATGACAATTTAGATTGAGTGCAAATTTGACAACGATCCACGTAGTCATTGATTTCTTTTTTCATCTCAGGCCAAAAAAAGTGCTGAGAGATTGTGGATAAGCTGCATTGCTGTCCTGCATGTCCAGCGATTGGCGAATCGTGACAGAGAGTGAGTAGTTCTATCCTCAAGCCAGGAGGTACAAAGACACGGTTTGAGTCATTAATGAATACTGATTGTTGATCATCAAACCAGCATGTCACGGACGATGGTATTTTTAAGTTTTTTGACATTTTCTGTAGTTTCTCTAGGAAAGGTGATTCTATGTGTACATCATTAATGATGACTTGTGGTGGTAGTACCATGATGTTTTCATTGAGGTTTTGCACTGCATCACCATGATCTGGTCTTCGAGATAGAGCGTCTGCTCTGGCATTGGTCAATCCAGGTTTATAGATAAGGACATAATTAAATTCTTGTAAAGTGGCGTGCCATCGAGCTTGGCATGGCGATAGGGTTTGTGGCTTTTTCCAATATTCAAGATTTTTATGATCTGTCCAGATTTCGAATCTTGGGCTTCCGATTAGATAATGACGCCATTCTTTAAGTGCGCGAATGATAGCGGCCATTTCTTTGTCATAGATGGGATAATTCCGCTCTGCAGCGTCAAAAGAATGCGAAATAAAGGCACAGGGTCTCCAGAGACCATCTTCACAGTGTACTGAGAGCACCGCTCCTGTGGCGATGTCTGATGCGTCTGTTTCTACCCTTAACTCTTTTGTGCTGTCTGGGTATGCGAGTAGTGGGGCTTTCATAAATTTTTCTTTTAAGGTTAAATATGCATCTTCCTGTGCTGGTCCCCAGAACCATGGTACGTCTTTCTTGGTTAATTCCGTCAACGGTTTCGCCATGTGTGCAAAGTTCTCGATGAAACGTCTATAGTAATTACACAGTCCTAAGAATGACTGAACCTGTTTCACTGATTGTGGTTGTGGCCATTCTGCAATTGCTTTTGTTTTGTTTTCCTGCATATCCACCCCATCTTTAGATACGACCATACCCAGATAGTCAACTGTAGATTTAAAGAAAAAACATTTCGAGGGTTTGCAATAAAGGTCATTATCCCGTAAAACTTGCAGAATCTCGTGAACCTTTTGAGCGTGCTCAGCACGAGATAAACCCATAGTAAAAACAATAAGATCGTCCAAATAAGCACCAGTGTCATTGTAGCGATCATGGAACAGGTCGTCCATCATAGCCTGGAACGTAGCAGGCGCATTTTTATAACCAAAGTACATAACCAGGGGTTCAAAGGACCCAAAGGGGGTAACGAAGGCTCCTTTCCATTCATCACCTTCCTTCATGTGCACGTTGATATAACCCCAACGAAGATCCAGCGTGGTAAACATGTCGGCACCACGGAGCCGATCAACCAGTTGATCGATGCGAGGCAATGGATACGCATTCGTGACCGTTCCTTCATTAAGGTAGTGGTAGTCCATCACCAATCTCTTTTTTCCATCTTTTTTGGGTATAAAAAACACCGGCGCCGTTTGAGGCGACTTGGAAGGTTGAATATACCCTTTTTTCAATTCCCCATCAAGGAATTTACATATCTCCAATAAGTCAGTTTGCGACATTGGAATCACTTGACCCTTCTTTGGTACAAAGTCTGGTTGCAAATCGATTGCATGATCCCAAGTCTTCCGCAACGGCATGCGCATGGATTCCTGTTCCAAAAATACATCCATAAAGTCATGGAATTCGCTAGGAACCTCCATTTTTATTTGCTTTTGTTCTTCCAGCGAAATTTTGTTTACGCTCACACCAGTATAGCAATCAAAGGTCATGGTGTGATTTTTCCAATCTATGGAAGGATTATACTGACTAAGAAATTCGTATCCCAAGAAGACCGCATTTGTAGCTAAATTGGATACGTATAGAGTTAAAGGAAATGAATAAGCAATCCGGTTGCCATCTGTCATTTCAGCGTGTACCTGGCAAACATGGGTAATTCCTCTTCCCACGTTTGCAGATCCATCTGCATTCCTGACTTCTATTGGTCTAGCCAATTCTTCGCACATGATAGCGTTGGCTGTGATGAATCCTTGGTCGACAAAGCAATGAGTAGCACCGCTGTCGACTAGAGCGGACACCCAGACCGAAGACTGGTCGTTCCTTCGTAGTTTTAACTCCACTTCTAGAGCGTTTTCTCGTAAGTGCCGTGTCTTATATGGCATCATCCTGATGTGTTGAGGGATTTCATAATTTACAGTATTTTTTTGTATTTGTGCGAAATTAAGCACCCAATGTTTTTCTTCCGGGGCTGAGCTCAATTGAGACTTCACTGCGGAATATTCGCCTGATGGGCTACCATATTAAGATGACAGTTCGTGTGAAGAGAACGAGACAGGCTCATAGTTTTCGTCCTGAGCCATTTTGGCAAGTTCTCGCATGTCAAACACTTCATAATTAAAAGACGACGAAAGATCAATAGAATTAATTACAGGGGCTAGTTCTTCCCATTCAGGCTCATTGTAATAAGAATCGAATACCTCCGAAACAGGTACATAGTCCGAAACACTATTTTTTGTATTTAAAGGATTTTTGTATGTAGAAACATTACCAAAAGAAATATTGTCCGAGACCTCAGACACCCTCATATCTGAAGTTGGCATCAAAAACCCGCCTTAGCGCGTGCTTCCACTGCGAGCCTATCTTGCCAGCATGCTTTGGCTTCATCCGTCATCCAAGCCTGTCGATGGGCTGTAGCCGCTGGTTGCGGTGCTTGTGGGGGTAGGGGCGGAGTGGAGACTTGTTGCTGTTGGGGGTGCCAGGATGCAACGTACCCTGGGGCTTGCGGAGGGAGAGAGGAAACTGCCTCTCTAGCCTCATACAAGGCACGATTACGGGGGCAACGGGAAGGATTTGTGGGACACATTGCCCAGATGTGGCCTTTACGTTGACAACCAAAACAAGTTCGATTGTCGGGGGTGGATGGCGTGCGCGGGGTTTGGCGATCTATCTCCATTGGTGCACCTTGTCCGGGTTGAGTACCGGTAGGAGTAAATCTTTGTCCCGGCACAGGGGGACGTGGCAGGGGACGAGCGCCGAAAGGACGAGCGCTGGGAACACGAGGAGTTGTGGGGCCGATGCTGGGCCTGGCCAAGGCAATTCTATCGAATTTTTGGTTGATGGCTGTGTATGCCTCCACCAATCCTGAGTAATCGTCGTCATCGAGCGCTTTTCCATGCAGCTCATGTTCGATATGAATTTTATATTGCACTGCCTGTTTCAGCAAGTGCACGGCTTCCTCGTTACTACATTTGGCGTCCGAAAACAATGCCGAGAAGTCCCGCATGAACAAAGTAAAGTCGCCAGTTTGTTTGAGGTTTAGTAATTTTTTGTAGGCCTCATGGCGAAGAGTGCCTATCACAAAGTAGGTAGTTAATTCTTTTTCGATGTCGGCTACTGCTGGCCAATTGTTGACGTCCTTATCCCCGAATTCTTCTAGCGTTTTGATAGCGAAGGGGGCGGCATCGCCTATCAAGTGGGTTACTACCGCGTATGTTTCCTTGCGCTTGTCGAGGTTCTTCACTTTCAGATATAACTTCATTTTCGCCCACCATAGGCGGAAGGTTGCCTTGTTCCCGTCCCATAGGCTGGGATCTCCTATCGTCCATTTGGCCCTTGTTGTTACATCGAGCTGAAGGCCCGACAGTTGATCGGCCAAATTGTCGATCTTTTGGGTGATGGTGGCGTTCGACATTTTCATAAATTACGAATTCGGCGGTGGCGGCGTAGGGATTAGAGGAAGGGGGAGTGGTGCGTCGTGCGTCAAAAAACAATTGGAGAAGGTGTGGAGGAACATTGGCGGCTTCGAGTTGAAAGCTAGTGTTGCCGGTCCAGTCCCACTCTGGTTTCGGTGCTATCTTTCTAACGGCAAGGAATTCATAGCCGATAGTACACATATACAAAAGGAGACTCGCTTGCCACTACCATGAAGAGGGCACCACGAGGATTTCGTCTCACGAGGATGAGTCTTGTATGCCGGCTCAGGACCAGAGAGTCGAGGGGGAGGAACCAGGTTCTGCCTGGCTATGGCTGACGTTTTAGTATGCTGAGACTGTGAATCTTACAGAAGAGTTCGCGATTCTGCTACTTTGCACGGGTAGTACTGCTGCGCTGACCCAGTTTGCGCCAAGGGATTGATCCTTATTTCCTCGCGGATAGCCATGTCCTCTTGAATGAGGTCAATGCACTACCAAAGTGAACAAGTATGATGGCAGACGACCGTATAACAAAACGTTTTATGTAGGAGTGTTTTTCTCCTAGCTATCACGGAGCAACCGCATTCTGTTATGACAGGTGTGGGTAGCGTCAGCCGTAGACTCGATGCGCAACCTAAAGCTGCGAGGCGAAGACGAGGGGCGTAGGTCCTGAGCACAATGCACAGAGACTAGTCACTACTCCGCCTAGGCGAGTATGTAGCGACGTCGAAGACAAGGTCAGAGTACCCTCGAGCGAAGACGCTGCGAGGTCAAGTGGTTCTGAGGGAGAGCAGAGGGGAGCGAGAGGGTCAAAGACGCAATAGATTGCTATCTTGAGTAGGCTCAAGCTGGAGTTACATGCTTGTGCTACACCTCTATATATATGTGCAGGGGACACGCACGGACCAGGCCTAAGTAGAGCCTCAAAGACAAAGGAAGACATAAGAGGAAAGAGGATAAGCATCTATGAGTAATCTGCAGTATGAATGAGTAAGAAGAAGACTGCAGATTGGAAATAAGAAGCAAATGCACAGCAAAGAAGATCAGAAGAGAATGTGCTGTGGCACGAGGACTGCAGGAGCAGTAGAAGAGAAGCTCGGGTGAAATACCTGAGATAAGGATAAGCGACATGAGGTGTCGGAAGCAATAAGTGAAACAAAGAAGCGAAGAAGGCACTCGGTGCCAAAGGGAAGAGTCCAAGAGAGGAAGAAGCGGCATGAGCCAACGAGGGATGTTGGCGAAGAGACAACGGCGAACCGGGGCGATACGCAGTATCGGAGACCACAGGTTCAAGGGAAAGGTGATGGGTATACACCAGTAGGATGACCGGTGAAGCGTGGATGAACCAGCAAGGACGGCTGGTGAGACATCTAGAGGTGCAATGAGAAGCACCGCGGCTAGGACGAAGAGAAAAGAATAGGGGCCATAGATCAATTGTAACACGTTCCCAATAGAACAATGACCACTGAAACACCTGTGGATCGGCTTTCTGAACATGAGGAACGATGACAAGCAGGGCGCATGTGTAACCGGCGCAATCAAAGAGGCGGACATAAGGGGCAGCTTTGACCTAATGAAGTGACCTATGCAGGACACGACCGTCGGCCTCTACTAACCACAAAGAGAAAAGGACTTAGAATAGGGGACCGCAACTTAGGTCATGAAGACACAAGAGGTCGAAGCTGGGGCTCAGCTCGACTCTTGGCCTGTCTTATATATGTCTACTACTATTAAACACATGAGGCATTAGTAAGCTACATGTGTCTACCATGAGGCGGTCCAGACTAATGAGGTCATAGATAAGAGATAAGGAGGCCCAGACTTCTGACATCATTGATGATGTCATGTCATGTGATCAGTCTAGACCAGTGATGTCATATTACGTAATGCGGTGTGCCACACCATTGAGATGAGAAAAAGGAGGCGAGTTTGAATAAGGTTACAACAGGTGGCTACTGCAAAGGGTTTAGAGAGGTCTAGGAGGCGGAGGATGGGTCGGAAGAGGAAGAGCTTCTTGAGCTCATCAAAGGAGGTTTGGCATTGGGGGGCCCAAAGCCACACAGTGGTTTTCTTGGTCAGGTCGATGAGGGGACGGGCGACGTCAGAGTATGAAGGGATGAATCGTCAGTAGAAATTCATGAATCCTAGGAAAGAGTGCACATTCTTGACTTTCTTCGGGGTGGGCCAGGAAGTGATTCCATCAAGCTTGACGGGATCCATGGCAAGTTCACCTGGTTTGATGATCATGCTGAGGTATTCCACCTCGGGGATGGTGAATTTGCATTTGTTGAGGCATAGATGGAGATCTAGCTCCATCATTCGTTGGAGGACACGACGGGTTCACTCTGTGTGAGATTTGTTGTCAGGGGAGAAGATAAGCAGGTCATCCATATAGATGACTAGCCATCCTTCGGCAATCATGTCTCGGAATGAGTCGTTCATAAATCGCTGGAAGGTTGAGGGGGAGTTGTTCATGCCGAAGAACATGACCATGGGTTTGAAGAGGCCCTTATGGGTGATAAAGGCTCCTTTCCACTGGTGACCATCCTTGATGCATACATTGTTATATCCCCATTGGACGTCGAATTTGGTGAAGACATTAGCTCCCTTGAGCTTATCGATGAGGTCGGAGATGAGGGGTAGGGGGTAGGCATTGCAGACAGTATGCTCGTTGAGGTATCTATAACCTTGGCATGGACGGAGTTTACCATCCTTCTTCTTAATGAAGAAAAAGGGGGAGGCTTGTGGAGACTTAGAGGGGTGGATCTTCTCCGAGCGAAGGTTTTCATCAAGGAAGGCTTCCATTGCCTTTTGTTCTTCCAGGGACAAAGGATAGATTTTCCCGATCTTGGGAATGAAGGACTCGTCAAGGTTAATTTCATGGTCATAGGGTCGAGATGGAGGAAGGGATTCACAGTCTTTCTCCTTGAAGACTTTAGCAAAGTCTGAGTATTCTGGAGGTAAGGTGACTTCCTGAGTCTGGGTTCCTGCTTTCTCCACAAGTTTGGTAGCTTTGGAGTAACGGGCGATGGTGGCAGAGGGTAGGATGTAAGGTTCTCCTTAGGTGATGCGGTTGATAGAGTAATGGCTGAGGGTTTGGCACTGCCATTGCTTTTCTGACCAACTGGATGTCTAGGTATGCATGCAGATGTTTGTGGGTTTCGGGTGTCATGTTGACACACCGGATCAAGGTTTCCCCAAAGCCTCGTAGAGGCGGGGCGTGGTAGTGGGAGTCGTGTCGCTTTTGGTCAGTGACATAGGCATGGTAGAGGTCTGCAGATTAGTCAAGGGTTTCAGGGATGGAGATGGTCTGCTTTTCCCAGTCAATTGTTGGGTTAGCGAGGCATAGCCAGGGGAGACCAAGGATGATGTTTTCCTTGCCACAGTTCATGAGGTGAAAGAGCACCTTTTGAGTGACTCCTTCTCTGACAGAGACATAGAGCTCGGTGGAGAACAGGATATCTCCATTGGAGTTCATAGATTGATCCATGTTGTAAACGCGGATTGGTTGTTCGAGGTGGGTGCGTGGGAGTCGATGTTTTCGGGCGAAGGCCCAGTCAAGGCAAGAGATCTCTGCTCCCGAGTCGACGAGAGCGGGGGAGTTGATGACTTTCATGGTGTGCAAAGGTACCACGAGCTGAATGGGGATATGCATAGCTCTATTTGATGTGGATACTAGTACAGGTGCACAGGAAACAAAACGTTGGGGAGGTACTTGCATTGAAGAAGTCCTCCCTTTCAAAAATCCTTTACCCCTACTGCTTCTACATGGACATCTTCATCATCGTCTTCGTCCATGAGTCCCAGTATCTCTTCTTTGGCTTTGGCGACCTTTCGGTCAGCTTTGGAGTGGGGGGGAAGGTCTTTGAAGGTAGGGCATTTGTTGGAGAAGTGACCCAATTTTCTGCAGCAGAGGCAGAGTCCTTGTTTGAAGCAGCGTTCTCGCTCTTCAGGGGTGAGTTTGGGGATGTGGATAGCATCCACATCCATGGTGTTGGGGTCTTTGTCGCGAGGGGTCTAAGTGGTACGGGGATGAAGGTGGGGGTCGAGGAATGCTTGTGCTGGTGGGCGACAAGCTTAGCATGTTTGTGCTGGTCATCAAGACGAGAGGCATTCTTGATCCAATCATCAATGGTGGTGGGGACGGTGTCCATAAGGTACACCTTTTCGGAGAGCGAAGGGGGGATGCCCATGGAGAAGTAGTGGCAGATGGTGGCTGCCTCGTTGAGCCCTGCTAGGCTAACCTAGTTGTGGAACTCGGAGATGTATTGGCTAAGAGTTGGTTGGAAGGATCCGTCGCGTCGTTTGTTAATGTGATAGGTGGCCAACCAGGTCAGGGCATTGGCGGCGGTATTGGGGCTCTCGAAGTGAGCCTTGAACTTCTTGATGAACTCATCCCAAGACCCTAGGGACATGTTGGTTCCTCGCATGCTTTATTTCATAAAGGTATCTGCCCAGGTGAGGGCACTCCTGTCGTTCATAAACAACAGGGTGAAGCCTATCTTCTTTTCGTCCGTAGAGTAGACATCGACGTTAATGGCGAGGTACCATTGTATGGAGTGAAGCCAGGGCATGGCATTGCGTTATTTGCCTGAGAAGGCCTTGGGTTGGGCGAGACAAAGTTCAGTGGGCTTAGAAGACATCGGAGATGGGGGGTTTGGGCGAGACAAAGTTCAGTGGGCTTAGAAGACATTGGGGATGGGAGGTTTGGGCTCGGAGGCGAGGGGGGCATGGTAGTTCTGGAGCTGGGGCTAGGGGGCATAGTAGACCTTCAAGAGGAAGATGTTGCAATGAGTGGTGGTGGTGGGCAGGGGTGCCTCTTCAGAGATGACGGAGGGGCCGAAATGGCTGTGATATACAACAGTGGTAGTCGCGTTTGAAGAGCTTGAGCCTTTTGTTATGACGGGCACAGATAGTGTCAGCCGTAGACTCGATGCGCAACCTAAAGCTGTGAGGCGAAGACGAGGGGTGTAGGTCCTGAGCACAATGCACAGAGACTAGTCACTACTCTACCTTGGCAAGTATGTAGCGACGTCAGAGGCGAAGACAGAGTATCCTCGAGCGAAGACGCTGCGAGGCCAAGTGATACGAGGGGAGAGCAGAGGGGGGAGCGAGAGGGTCAAAGACGCAATAGATTGCTATCTCGAGTAGGCTCAAGCTAAGGTTACATTGCTTGTACTATGCCCTATTTATATGTAAGAGTCCTGCACACAGACCAAGCAGTGCTACAGCTCAATAAGAGAGGAATCCCAACCAGGGAACTGGAGATAAGGGAAATGAGTCAAACACAGCACGAAACGAGTCAGAAAGCTGTGTTTGATAGAACTACATGGAATGTCATGGAACACATGAGTCACAGATAAGAGATAGAGAAGCACACAGCTGAGAATGCTGACTAAGGGGAAGGGCTGTGCATGTTCAAGTAATACAAGGCAAAAGAAGTGAGAGAAAGAAAGAAAAGGGGCTGATCGTAACACTCCTCATGCATCTCCACTCACAACTAGCCTGTTGACGGAAATGGCCAGCCTTGCTTGTGCTCCATCTGAAGTTTCAGATGGTGATCCTTACCTTGACGGTGATGATTCAATTGAGCATAGTGTGATGGAGAACCCATTCCAAATGGCTGCTGGTCAGCGAACCACAGTTATGATATGTTCTCTCTCAACGCTTTGGCAAATCAATTCTTACATTAATCTAGGGCATTGCTGATGTCATCAGTGGCTCAGAGGGAGATGAATGGGTTCCATCTCCCTCATTTATCTCCAAGAAAAGTCATGCATGAGTCAACTCCTATCTGAATGGCCATACCATCGACAAGAAACTGAATAGGAAATGGCACTTGCAGCCAAGTGAGGTATGTAGTATTTATCTAGTCTAGTACCACTTGACGATTACTGCTGTAGGGAGATAATGACAAGCCCAAAGCAACTATTGCACCACCAGTGTCCAAGCATTCTAAGGTGTCATCACAGTGCATTGGAGCTTCTCAGTGATCAGGTAGTGGTGTCAACAACAGGTACATCAAAGATGATCTCCCCCCTGGCTCCACCGTCGACAATGCTTGGAGATGGCTCTTCATTTTGGCACTCGCTCACTTCATTGGCGGCTATGATAACCCATAGACCATTCCCTCTGACAAATTTGTTTCAGTCCTGCAACAGATATGGGACTGTGTTTACACAGGCAAAATTGAGCACACAGTGACTATGACCAGCACTGGCTTTTATATGGCAAGTGGTTTTCATTCCATATTTCAATATGCTAACACAATATTCTCGTCTATTACAGGCCAAGCAGGGCCTAAACAATTGGCACAGTGGTTTTGCCTTGATCACAGTTGCCGTTGTGACAACATTCTTTGCCAATGACTCTGAATTTGAAGACCCCACCATTCATGTTGAGTTTGTGAAGGTGATGATCGAGAAGAACCAATTTCTTTTCAAGCAGAGTAGTGGAATGGATTGCAAGGTAACTGGTATTTTAATGTATGTATATGTCCTCTTGAATTGACAAATGATAGATGTGGACTGGGTTGTGGAGGGGTCCATTGGTGCTCCAGACCTTTGCTCACCATTTCAACTTTACCCAGGGTCGAGCTGTGGTCAGTGTGTTGGAGAACGAGCTAGGCGGGCCTCATGGTGTGCTTGCTATGGCCTGCTCTGCAGTAATATCTTTTGTTACTGTGACGCACTGGTTCTAACTCAAGTGTTTTTACATCAGTAAAATTACATGGTTCTAATTTCAACTATATGGCAACTAAATTAAGCTTTTCTTTCTCATCTAACTTAGCAATTGTAGAGTAGCAAGAAAAGATGAAATAGTTAAAAAGATGCACTAGATGGTTATTGATTCTGACACTACAACAACTTTTTGTGCTATTGTGGCTACTCCTCCTCTCCAGCCTCACGCTGTCCTCATCACAATCCCATCCTCGCCACCCTCATTGTCATCGTTGTCGCGCCCTCATTGTTGTTGCATCTTCGCATCATCATCATTATGGCTGTCATTGCAATTGCAACAGCGGGGTGTCGCCGTCCTTGTCGCGTCGTTGTCATGCCCCATCGTCATCGTTGTCATTGTGCCCCCATCCTCATTGTCATTGTCGTGCCCCCATCCTCACCGGCCTCATCATCATCGTGCCCCTGTTCTCACCACTGCCATCATCATCATCGCGCCCCCATCCTTGCCAGCCTCATCATCGTTGTGTCGTCATCATCACACCCCCATCCTCGCTGGCCTTGTCATTGAAGAAAACGGGCGTGCTTGGGTGCATGAGACGGGGCACGAATGAACAACTCTGTGATTAGGTAATTCGACTATTTGTAATGTGAGGCTGATTTCCAACACGTGCTCTCAGATGAAGTGTATGTAGTCTGTTATGATCAGCCCCTTTTCTTTTCCTTCTTTGCCCTCTTTTACCTTGTATTACTCAAACACGCACAGCCCTTCCCCTTAGTCAGTGTTCACGGCTGTGCGTTTCCTTATCTCTTATCTGTGACTCATGCGTTCCATAGCATTCTATGTAGTTCTATCATACACAACCTTCTGACTCATTTCGCACTGTGCATGACTCATTTCCCCTATCTCCAGTTACCACATTTGGGTTTCTCTCTTATCGAGCTGTAGCACTGCCTGGTCTGTGCGCAGGACTCTATACATATAAATAGGGTGTAGCACAAGTGATGTATCTCCAGCTTGAGCCTCCTTGAGATAGCAATCTATTGTGTCTTTGACCCTCTTGCTCTCCTTTGCTCTTCCTTTGAACCACTTGGCCTCGCAGCGTCTTCGCTCGAGGATACTCTACCCTCATCTTCGACATCGCTACATACTCGCCTAGGCGGAGTAGTGACTAGTCTCTGTGCATTGCACTCAGGACCTACACCCCTCGCCTTCGTCTCACAGCTTTAGGTTGCGCATCGAGTCTACAGCTGACGCTACCCGCGCCTGTCGTAACATAGTCCATATGTAAGGTAGTAAAGCAAATGAGTAGGTGGGGCTAAATGACATGAGTGAAAATGGCTGCTGTCTTGTTTTGTGCCTTCTGTGGGCAGTGCGACTGGTAGTGGCCTTTTTCACCGCAGTTGAAACAAGTAATGTCTGAAAGTGGAGGGCATCTCTGGTTTTAGTGAGTGAGCAGAGCAGAGTTGCCATTTTCGTAGTAGTTCTCAGGGTCTGCGTGTGTCTGGCAAGCTTCCTCGTTCATGATGCGGGTGATGACCAAGTCAAGGGTGAGGTTATCTGAAGGAATGGAGTCGAGCATGACAATGAGATTGTCATAAGCAGGAGGAAGTCCAACAGTTAGGACAAGGATAATGTCTTCATCAAACACATCTACTTTAATCTCCTATAACTGAAATGTGACTCAGCGCACTTCTGTGATCTGTGCTTGCATAGATGTTTTGTTGTCCTTGCAAAGCATGAGAAACTTGCGATGGAGAGCGATGCGGGTGACAAAACCATGAGTGCAGTGAACAGTTTCGAGACTAGTCCAGATGACATATGGATTGCAATCATGAACATGTGAGAGTTGGGATGGCTCAACATGGAGGATGATTTCAGCATGAGCTTCAGCCTGTTTCCTCAGGAAATCCTTCACCGCCTTCGAATTTGGACTCCCATTTGGCATTGTCTTCATACCATCAACATATTCCAATAGGCTTTTTCTGGTCAAGAGGGCCTCCATCAACAGGCTCCATTCATAGTAATTATTTTCATCTAGTTTCACAAACAAGGTTGATTCCAACGGCATGATGCAATGACACGAGGATGGTCCAAACAGTGAATAGCAGAGACAGAGGGTGAAACCAAGAGCAAGCAAGCGAGTAGAAGTGAGAACAATGGAAAATGAGCAAGTCGAGCGAGAGCAACAAATGAGTGACTGGATTTGGCCCCAGCAGGCAAAATGAGCAAATGGCAACAAACAAGCAACAAATGACCAACTGGATTCAGCCCCAGCAGGCAAAATGAGTGAATAAATGAACAAACAGCAAGAGAACAAGCGGCTGAGCAAAGGCTACTGCTCGGAGCTCATAACCTGAAGAAAATGGGCGCGCTCGGGTGCAGAGGACGGGGCATGAACGAACAACTCTGTGATTAGGTAATTCGACTATTTGTAATGCGAGGCTGATTTCCAACAGTCATCGTTGTCATGCCCCCATCATCATTGCCATTGCAACTGTGGGGTGTCACCATTGTCGCTGTCGTATCGTCGCGTCATCATCGTCGTTATCATCGCTGCCGTTGCCGTCACTCTGGCATGCTGTCGACATCATCATTCGGTCGTCACCAACATCTGATTAACTTGGAGCAAACAAAAAAAAACCAATGAAATACTAAAAGAAAAATAAAGAAACACTCACAGATGATGGGACCAGGCCAATACTGACGGGTTACCTGTGCTCTAGGTGATGAGGAGAGAGTCTGAGAGTCTGAGACTCACCATAAAATGTTAAGGGACTTAGTAAAAAATCGCTCGTTTGAGCACTGCCACTGAGCCTGCCACTGTAGCAAATAATTACAAACTAAACCGATGTGCACCGCGACCACAACAACCATGACCATCTCTCCGTACCACATCAACGACGCCGCCACACCCACGACAATGGTGACACCCCGCTGTTGCAACTGCAAGGACAGCAATAATGAGGGCAAAGACATGACAATGACGGGGGCATGACAACGACAATGAGGCCGGCGAGGATGGGGGCATGAGGACAACGACAAGGACGACGGGGGCACAACGATGACAACACCATGACAACACAATGATACCATGAGGACGAGGCCGGTGAGGATGGGGGCACGATGACGATGGCGACCAGGACATGGGCACGATGATGATAACAACGATGACGACAGTGACACTCCACCGTTGCCACTGCAACAATGGCAATGATGACGATGATGCAAGTCACGTGACAAGGGCAATGAAGATGGGGGCACAACAACAACAATGGCAATGAGGATGGGGGGCACAACAATGATGGTGACGACAAGGATGACGATGCAATGACATGACGATGATGTGACAACATGATGATGATGTGACAACATGACGACGACGAGGGCAATGAGGACAGCATGAGGCCGGAGAGAGAAGCCTGAGGGTAATGAGTAAGACATACATAATTGCACAAATAGTTGTAGTAGTGTAAGAATCAACAATGTCTAGTCCATCTTTTTAGCTATTTTGCCTTTTCTTGCTTCTCTACAACTGCTAAGTCAAATGAGAAAGAAAAGCTTAATTTAGTTGGATAATCTCTTCCATGAGCACTACAATGACACTGGTGCTTATTTGGATGATCTTATTATCTTTATAACTGGATTGTCTTGTGCTCAGCATGCTGAGAAAGTTTGTCAGGTTTTACAAATCTTATGGGATAATGATTTGTATTGTAAACCTTCTTTTTTTCAATCCTCCATCGACTATCTGGGTATGGTTATATCTAAAGACAGGGTAGATGTTACGATTGGTCTATGGCTCCCTCTTTTTCCTTTTGTCTCAGCTGTGGTGCCTCTCATTGCACCTTTAGATGTTTCACCAGCCGTCCTTGCTGGTCCACCTACGCCTCACCAGTTGCCCTACTGGCATATACCCATCACTATTCCTCTAGACCTGTGGTCTCTGATATTGCATATCGCTCTGGTTCACCATTGTCCCTTCACCAACCTCTCCTGTTGGCTTATGCTGCTTCCTTCTTTCTTAGACTCTTTCCTTTGGCACTGCGTGCTTTCCTTGCTTCTTTGTTTCACTTCATTGCTTCTGACACCTAATGTTGCTTATCCTTATCTCAGGTATTTCACCTGAGCTTCTCTTCTACTGCTTTTGCAGTCCTTGTGCCACAGCACATTCTCTTCTGATCTTCTTTGCTGTGCATTACTTATTTCCAATCTGCAGTCTTCTTCTTACTCATTTATACTGTGGATTACTCATAGATGCTTATCCTCTTTCCCTTTATGTCTTTCTTTGTCTTTGAGGCTCTACTTAGGCCTAGTCTGTGCACGTCCTCTGCATATATATATAGAGGTGTAGCACAAGCATGTAACCTTAGCTTGAGCCTACTTGAGATAGCAATCTATTGTGTCTTTGACCCTCTCGCTCCCCTCTGCTCTCCCTTCGAACCACTTGGCCTTGCAGCATCTTCGCTTGAGGATACTCTACCTTTGCCTTTGATGTTGCTACATACTCACCAAGGTGGAGTAGTGACCAGTCTCTGTGCATTGCACTCAGGACCTATGCCTAGTGATTTAAAGTCTAGTCTAGGACCGCTGGCAAGACCAGCAACTTGACCGGACCATGACTGTTTAGGACTGGACCGCAGTTGCCAGTTGCAGTCCAGGAGATTCCTTATGGTTGCCAGTTGCGACTTCTGACAAGGCACATAAAACCGGTTGCAAACCAGTTGCAACTGGTCTTGTGTGCAACTGGTTGCAAAAATCACTGTACAAATAGACGGGACAAACTACTGACTACATCTCAACAACTTCGACAACTTTATCCCATGCTGTAAGTTCTTCGTCTCATGCCAGAAGTTCTTGGAACTCGTCCAAATCTACTGGCACATGCTTACAGTCAAATGTGTTGAGTTTGACCTTGTTGACGATCTTGGCTCACCACGCATGCTTCAAAACTTGAAGTTGCTCGAACCGTTCTGCACCAAGACGCAATCAGCGATCTGTCGCAACCTCAGCACCAGCCGAAAATAATCGTTCACATGGAATGGATGTCGCCGGGATCGCACAGATGTCCCTGGCGATGCGTGCAAGCGTTGGGTATTGGTTAGAATGAGTCTAGAGTCACTTGAGTATAAAAAGATAGTTTGAAAAGTGAGAAACAATGTACCGCCCACCAACCAATGATATCAACATCCTTGGAGATGTCATCTGGTATGTCATTGAGATACCAGCATAATTCCTCCTTCCACCCACCACTGTTCACATGCATTGCCCACTGGAGGAGTTGTTGATGATGGTGATCGTATTCTGACTGGAGAGGGTGCTGCGCGGAGGAAACCAGGTCTTGTGTCACAGTCTTTGTATGCGCAGGCTTGACGTCGTCCATAGTGTCTTGCCAGTACTCCTCGAGTGTCCTTTCAATGACTTGCAATGCATCATCACACCAATCTCTGGCGTATGGGTTGCCTACCTCAATTTCCCTTTTCTATTCTTCGGAGCCACCCCAGGCCATCTCAATATAAGTGAGCTTGTAGTACAGATGCAATACTGTGATGTGTTTAGTCAGTATATGGTACCACAAGGTCAGATACCTTACCAAGTGCGAGAATATAGACATCTTTTGAGTCAAACTTGTAGTAGTACTTCTTCAACTTGTCAATGCCGCATTCTATTGCGCTTCAATACACGACATACTTACCAATGGAGAGCTTCTCTTCCCACGCACTGAGGAGTTCTTCGAATGCCAGGATTGCAAGCCAAAGGGCAGGATGACTGTCAGATGAGAAAAGATATTGGATACCATTAGCGTCAGAGATAATTGTTCGCACGTCATTGACATGCTCCCAATCCGCTGTGCTGATGGTGAATGACGTCCAGGGAATGTGCTTGACAGGCTTGCAAGAATGCCTGATTGAGCTGATGGGGCTGAAGAGTTCATCGGCAGACTTGATGAACAGGTTGATTGGCTGTTCAACAAATGTAAGTAAAAAAAATCTGTTAATGTGAGTGCTATGTACCATTCGTAGAGCATAAGCACGGGCAAGAATTCCATCCGCTGTACCCCAGTGCACATTGCTATGGAGTGGGATCTTGAGGGGAGTATCTATCCCACACTCATGTTGGAGGTGCTCGAAGTATGCCACACATTGTCCAGATGACTGAATTTTGATGACGAGAGTTCGAATGGCAGCGATGATGTCGAGACATTCTCCTTGGACATTATTTTCAGGTAGAGTTGGATCGAACTCCCAGATGGTGGTGGCAGTCTCAACGTGGGAAATCTGGGTGACGACCCTCATGAGGGCAGTGATGGCGAGGTTGAGAATGTGCGCTAGGCACAGGAGGCGATGTTGGTCTGGGTTGAAGGAGTAAACTTGGTGAGAATGGAGGGTTGACTCGATGTGGTCGCAGGTCATGTCATTGTTGGTTGCATTGTCCGCAGTGATGCAAAAATGCTGAATAGAATTATGTTAGAACTTTTCTCAAATGTAGAGAATGTGTTTGCATACCTTCGAACCTTCACTCGTGATGATTCCAGCTCGCTTGCACAACTTGATGAAATAACGACCAAGGTTTTCACCTGAATGATTTCCTGTGACAGGGTGGAATGCAATGACTTCGGTGTGGAGCTCCCATTTGCTGGTTTTCAAGCCTTCAATCCAATGTGCTGTAAGACCCATGAATGCAGCCTTTGTTTGGCTAACTGACCACAGGTCGATTGAAGTCAAAACCCGACCAGTGGTTATGCACTGGTATCAAGAGTTTAGCATAGAGCAAATACTTAATACTTAAATCGTAAGTGATTAATTACCTGAACTCGATCCTTGACACACTCTATCCATTTGATGAAGCTGTTGTGAATATATGTTGTGATGTCGTGAGTTGACGGTAAGTCATTAGACTTTGTATTAGGACGCATCGCTACTAAACAATTCTGAAACAAGGCCTTGTTTACCACGGCTAGACTCTGTAACTAAGGTGAGTATAGTATTTGCTTATACTTATCATACCACGCTCACCTGGTCATTGTACACTACAAATTCAGCCACCGCTTTCAGCACCTCCTCTCTCGAAAACTCTTGGTACTTGGTCCTTTTGAACACGCTGTCAAGAGTCCGTTGTCCCTCACTTGCTTGCTTTTCTTTCTTAACTCTTTCCTTCAAAACCTCCTGCAGTATGGCATGGTGATGTTCCTCCACCTCCTGCTCTGCACATCATTCCTTATACAAGTCATAGTGTCCATGGATGTGTTGCCGACACGATGAGTTAGAACCGAGGTGAAACGCCTTGCGCTTTCCATGCTTGTCGACGAATGCTTTGTCATCTCTTTAGTGCAATGTAAGTATCATTGGCTGTGTAGAGTGTCTTCTGAGTCACTGACCTGCAAACCATACACCAACGGCCCTTCAGAAGCTCGACCTTCCTGCTGGAATGACAGAATTTGGCCTTGCAGAGGTCAGAAAATATAGTGAGTATGTCCTTCACTCGTTCCTTCTTCACCGGCTTCAATTCCCTTTCATCTTCATCTTCATCACCCAAAACCTGTACTGATTTCAATTATATATCCAGACTCGAATGATTCCTCAACTCACCCTCATCTCTCCAGTGCCACTGCCACCATCATCCTCGTCCTCAATGCCTTGTCTGAGAACATCAGCTACGTTCGGTTTGTAATCAGGCCTGTCAGCGCATAACAACAGTACACGACTATCGACTCACAAATGAACCCATACATTACCCCGAGCATGACAAGTCATCGCACAAACCGATGTCCGACTCAAGGGACTCAAGGAGATTGAGGTAAACGCCGTCCAGCATGGACGTCTTCACAACGATCAGATTCCCCTTCGGGGATGGAGCCCAACCATTATCCGCAAAGAGGCCTTGAAGTGCATGGTTCACAGGCTGGACGCAATGATCAAGTGCCGCGGTGAAAACAGTAAACAGATATGAGAGTGACCCCGAACGCACGGTCGCACACGAGTAACCTAGCCGAGTTGTCGGAATCCAGGGTGACACAAACGACTGGCCAAATTCAACGAGCATCACGAACAAAGGATGGTCGCATGCATCTACGAAACACACACTATCCTACCCCCGGATCAATAAAAAAAAAAAGTCAGATACGTGATCCAAAGACATACGGCGAGACGTCACCATTCTACGAGCTTATGACGAAACAATCCAATTCATACAATTGAAAAGGGGTATGGGAATAAGACGCCTTTTATGGGCAACCTCCTCTTATGGTAAACAAGAGCTCGAGCGTCCCAGACCACTGCAGCTGTTAGAACAACTCCGAGTCCAGGCTCACATGGAAATGCTTATGTTGACCTGTTGGATATATGGTGATGAGCCCCACTCTATCTTTCCTGTCAATATATCACGGTCCACCACACTTGTGGCCCTCAAAAAGGCTGTAAAGAATGATAACCCGGCAAGGCTTCATGATGTCGACATTTCCACTCTTGCGTTTTACACTATTCCAACTTCGGATGGCTATGGTGATAAAAAAATTCTCAAGGAGACACGGAGATGGACTCCAGAGGGAAAACGACCTCTCTCCAGCTTTAAAAAATCGATATCCACACTGAACCTCTCCAAGAGTCTCATCGTCATCGTGGCACCCAACCCAGGTATGCATTTGCACCGTACTCTGTTTTCTTACTTATTTTCGCCTTAGAGATGTCTCTCATTTGCTGGGTACGTGGTCAAGATGCCAGTCACATCTTCGAGGTCAAAATGCACACCACAGATACTGTCTCAGACCTCAGGGAAGCAATTAAAAACAAAAATCCTGTGGACTTTCATGACGTTGACGCCAATGCCCTCAGTCTTTATTACATTCCCCTATCTGATGAAGATCGGCTCGAAGAAGAGCTCAAACATTGGACGTCAGAGGGGAAGTCATGTCTCCTCAAGACGCGAGGGTGGTTGTCCACCTTGGACCTGTCTGGTAGTCTCATTATCATCGATGCGCATAATCTTGGTGAGCATCTATTCTGCATCCTGTTGCTGTAATGTTTATTAGGTTGCAGGTTACCTATCTACCTCCGCACCTGATGTGACTCTCAATTGCTGGGTACGCAGTCATGAACAAGATAACATACTGGCTATGGTGGGTCAAAATAAAGCTCTACCTGAAGGTCAAAAGTTATGACTGACAGGAGGCAGCTTATGCTGTCTTGTGCCATATGATCAGCAATGCTGCACAGTTCACAGTACACATGCTAGAGACATCTACAGAAAAGGATGACGTTAATGATTGGCCATCGATTGCTGACCTCAAAATGGCAATTAAAAAATATTTTGTGATCAACTCATTGCAGCATAAGTCATACAAAAAGCTGCTAAATCTAAAGCAAGGAATGGACTTCCACACATTCATTCAGAACTTTACCAGTCTCTATGTGGATGCAAAATATGGAGCAGATGAGGTGATCCACATATTAAAAAGGGCCATCAATTACAAAATCCACATGAAGCATGAGCTCCATGCAACTATGGGGCTTGCAGTTGATGACATTGAGGGACATATAGAGGCATATACTAAAATAAATAAAAAATACAAAAATATTGCCCTGACACATCCAATGACTGATCTCATGATTGGTCCATACCTGCTCCTATGACTGCCAACCACCCCTCACTTTACCCCCACTGAAACCCAACCCAGTGCAGGCACACCCATGGATGTCAATAGAAAGACCATCCAAAACCCAAAGACTCCAGACACACATACATGTTTTGGCTGTCAATGCCTGGGTCACATTTAGGTAATGTGTCCCACCAACCCTTCTCACTGCCCCCAAAATTGAGCATTGTATGAGGCTAGAGCACAGTCATTGACTCAACCCCAAGGTCTGATACAGACCTTGCCCCCCCAAAGTGCATTTCTTCCTATGCAGCTCCAAGTGGCTGCACAACCATTTTCACACTGTCAAGCTTAGATGATGGAAGAGGCTGAAGCCTATTGGTGCAATAATATTGCTGCTGAGAATAAGGCTAAAGTGGGTTTTTGATGCTGACCACTGATATAGTGAGGTGCAAAAGCCTAACCCCAAAGAACATGCTGGCCACATTTCAAGCAATGATAGACAATCTCTTCCATGAGCACTACAATGACACTGGTGCTTATTTGAATGATCTTATTGTCTTTATAACTGGATTGTCTTGTGCTCAGCATGCTGAGAAAGTTCGTGAGATTTTACAAATCTTATGGGATAATGATTTGTATTGTAAACCTTCTTTTTTCAATCCTCCATCGACTATCTGGGTATGGTTATATCTAAAGACAGGGTAGATGTTATGATTGGTCTATGGCTCCCTCTTTTTCCTTTTGTCTCAGCTGTGGCGCCTCTCATTGCACCTTTAGATGTTTCACCAGCCGTCCTTGCTGGTCCACCTATGCCTTGCCAGTTGCCCTACTGGCATATACCCATCACTATTCCCCTGAACCTGTGGTCTCTGATACTGCATATCACCCTGGTTCATCATTGTCCCTTCACCAACCTCTCCTGTTGGCTTGTGCTGCTTCCTTCTCTCTCAGACTCTTTTCTTTGGCACTGTGTGCTTTCCTTGCTTCTTTGTTTCACTTCATTGCTTCCGACACCTCATGTTGCTTATCCTTATCTCAGGTATTTCACCTGAGCTTCTCTTCTACTGCTTTTGCAGTCCTCATGCCACAGCACATTCTCTTTTGATCTTCTTTGCTGTGCATTACTTATTTCCAATCTGCAGTCTTCTTCTTACTCATTCATACTGCGGATTACTCATAGATGCTTATCCTCTTTCCCTTGATGTCTTTCTTTGTCTTTGAGGCTCTACTTAGGCCTAGTCCATGCACGTCCTCTGCATGTACAGTGAGGTGCAAAACTGTTGCAATGCCTAAACCCAAACCGGGGCGCGAAGTGCCCCGCAATCACTTGTGGGAATTCTACTTCGCTTTGGTGGGAACAAATAAAGTACAAACCATTGGCTACAACATTGTCCCCAGGGTCATGTGATTTGGTTCACACACTATAAAGATACATCCATTTCAAAACAGCAACACCATTGCAACAGTTTTGCACCTTTTGCTGAGTACATTAAAATTGAGGGTTATTTGGTTATGTTTGGTCATACAAACAAACATACACATACTAGAATCATGTCTGAGTTTAAAATAGTTCACACACATCTTTGTTTCCAACCACAACC
>JBBPUL010000365.1:2969-15823 GCA_038094675.1 Spongispora temasekensis | reverse complement strand
TTCCATGGACTCTTGATGGCCGTGCTCGACCTCTTCCTCTAGGTGGCGGCAGAGTTTCTCCAGCTCGGCAGCCTTCTTCCTCCACGAGCGGACCACGCTCTTGCGTTTCTCGTTCTCCTTTTCGGACGTGTCGAGGCGGGTCGTCAGGGCTTGCACGAGCTCATCGCGGGCGTTGAGGTCGACCTCGAACTGGGCGCACATCTCCTGCTGGAGTGCGAGCTGGGTGCGGAGAGACCAGATGAGGTCCTCCTCGCGCGAGGCGGTACGGGAGTGGGAGCCGCGGGGAGGAGTGGGTGGTGCTGGCTGGGTGTAGTAGGTGGTGGCATCTGCGCCAAAGGGATCGGGTGTGGGCGAGTCCTGCAGGTCCTCGCGTGGTTTGAGTGGGTTGTACAGTCTCGACCACATTCAAGTGAGAAATCAAACTTTGAGACGCGTCCAGTCACGTGTACACTTCATCCAACTTACTCTATTTACTACTACAACTACAACTTGGGAGTCTCGATAAACGACACACCCTGCCAAACAACGTTGAGTTGAGCAACTTGGGACTGGCACACAACGACACCCACCTTTACAATGTTGGTCTTGAGCTCCGGGAGTGCAGCGCCAATAAGCGTCTTTTCAGCATCTGTAATGCTGCCGATCGCATGAATCCTCTCCACGCCGTTCGTCTGCGGCACAGTGTCAGACCCTGCAATCGATCAAGCCACCGTCCAAACATACCCCGAGTTCGACCCGTGCAGAAAAGTACTCAATGTCTGTCCCGAGCTCCTTCTTGAGCGCCGCGCCCCCCTCCTGGTCCGCACTGAGGTGAACAAAGGTCGGCGCGATGATGCCCTTTTCGCCCTTCACAGCGCGGATCACCTTGGCCGCAAATTCGGCACCAGCATACGCCATCGAGAGCGTAGCCGAACCGGTGCCGTCCTTGGCCTTGACAACCTCGTCGCCTCCATACTGGATGCGGTTGACCAGCGCGTCATGGGTGGACTGTTTGAGATCAGCAGGTAGGGGGTGCGAAGACTGGGACAAGAGAGGAACGATCTGCAGGGTTTTCCCATGAGCAACCAGCCAATCTGGCAAGTGGGTAGGGCACCCACGGTAACACCGCTGTGACCGCCTACAACAGGTACGCTGACAGACGGAGCCAAAGAGCGGTCCGCCAAGGTCTCTGCCACGAATGTCGAGGCGCGAACGACATCCAGTGTCGTCACACCAAAGATCCTATGGTAACAAGGTCGGGCAAGATATTCACGTGCGCGGTCCGACGCTGCCTACCTCCTTGGATCAAACACCTTGTGTTGCTTG
The DNA here is from genome assembly GCA_038094675.1 of Spongispora temasekensis. NCBI lineage: Eukaryota > Fungi > Basidiomycota > Agaricomycetes > Boletales > Boletaceae > Spongispora > Spongispora temasekensis. Next base: position 14,518 of record JBBPUL010000365.1, on the reverse strand, counting down.
AACACCTCGACAACGATGGGGACGGTAGAGTTCACGGGGTTGGAAATGACAAGGACATACGCCTTTGGTGCCGTCTCTGCGATGGCCACAGCAAGGTCACGAACGATTCCGGCATTGACCTGGGCGTCATATCAGCAATGGATCCAGCATACAGAGGTGAGATCCCACACCTTGAAGAGATCGTCGCTGTAGAGGTGTGAGTCAACGCGTATATATGCCCACCCAAACCACGCACCGTGTCATCTAGAGGGGTCTGTCGATATCATCTGCACGTCAAAATGACAGCGCACTTACACCGGGTTTTCTCGGAACTCCCGCAGGGATGACAATGACCTCGGCCCCGGCGAGCGCCGTTTTGAGGCCACCGTCTGCGGGAAGGTATCCCGTGACGTTCGAGGGAGTCGAGATGTGAGAGAGATCGACGGCCACCCCCGGGGCGTTGACGATATCATAGAGCGAGAGCTGTGCGTCGTGCGTGAGTGCGCCTGTCAGAGACACGGATAAGATCTGCATGCCTCAGTGACGGCTGGGTTCGCCTTGAGCAGGAGGGACAGCGGTTGACCGATACCGCCTGGTCGTCGTCGTCGTCAGCGCTGGCTCGAGCTGCGTGGCCAAAAAAAAGGATACCTGAGGCGCCGAGGACGACAGCTTTCACCATGTTGGAAGGTGTAAAACAAAGAGATTTCATCCTTCACATCGCGATCTTTATCGGTGCCGGAAGTAACCGTAATCATTTCATTTACTCTCGGATTACATCGGATCAGATCAAATACACGAGTTACAATTCTCCCTCGGCCCGGTCTTTTGTCTTGGAATTGCCGCTCAAAATCTCAAATCGTGTCTGTCAGTTAAATGTAAGACGGCGCAGTACTGCTAAGCTTACATCGAGGATCCGAGCGGCCTTTTCCTCCGCTACCTCCACGGAGGAGTTGATGATTTCCTTCAGCCTTGCAAACATCGTTTCCGCCCTGTTCGAGGCCTGCACCCAACGAATACGCGTCTCCTCTACATTGACATGAGCTCATAAAGCGGTCTCAGATGAGTCCCATACGCACGCAGGAGCCCTTGTCTTTCGGTCGGGAGTGCTTCCTCACTGACGCCCCTTTCGCGCAAGTACGCACGCAGACGGGCATCCGGCCATTTCAGGTACGAGGCAACCTCATCAGTGTACCTATGGAGATGTCAGCTGCGTCGAAAAGAAAACCTGGTAATAGCTTACTTGCTGTTGATCAACTCAACCAGGTCCTTTCGGTCATGCACGTCGCTCTTTGCTTCAATATGTCCGTGTTCCAAAAGCCATTGACGAATGTCCGAGTCACTCCATGCCTCCCACATGCTATCCGATGCAGAGGCATAGTGGTCCCTGATGAACAGTAAGGCAAATGATGGACCATCTCGCCCCATCGAGTACGCACTCGATGCTCTTGATCAGCTCATCGCGACTCTTCTTGGCATCGCTCTTCAACAGCCCATGGTCGACAAGCCAAACCCTCAATTCGGTGTTGGTCCACGTATTCCAGACATTGTCCGCACAGTCGTAATAATACTTTTTCATATCACCGACCAGATTCAAACGAGAAGGTGTTTCAGTATGTTTTAGCAAATTGTGGGCAACGAGCCATTCTCGCTGCCAGAGAAAACATCAGGCAAGTGGGGTGCGATCACATTTGCACTCACCATGTACGAATCGCTCCAGCTCTCCCATACAGCAGACGTCGCTTTGCCGTAATAGTCTTTAGCAAGACGCGACAGCTCGTCCCTGGTGTTCGCGCTTTTCGCCTCGACCACCCCATGGTCTTCGAGCCAGTTTCGCAAGCGGCTGTCGTCCCAAGTGGAGTAAATGTAGTCCTTGGAGTCATCCATCGCGCGGGCGACCTCCTGGGTCGCCTGAGCGACTGCGCCGCTAGCGCACTGGGAGGCATACTGTGCCATATCGGTAGCGCTGGCATAGGCAGACGAGGCCGACGCAGAGACAAGAGAAGAGTAGAGCGAGGCTGCGTCGGTATATCCGCGGTACTTTTGTTTGGCCAGCAAGACGAGCTGCTCACGGGGCCCAGACGGGGAGACGACGCCCTGCTCGAGGAGGAACGCCCTCAGTTTGCTCTCGTCCCACTTGTCAAAGGAGTCATCCCTGATGTGCTCAAACGCCCGCTGTGCCTTGTTGTACTGGTCGAACGACCACTGGCGGCCGGCGTCCGCGTAGGCGGACAAAAACGCGGGGGCGGTGAGCCAGTTTGCGGCGACCAGGTCGTGGAGGTGGTGCTTGTCAAAGGAGCCAGGGGTCTTGATGTTGTGGTGTTCGAGCCAGGTCCGCAGCTCGCTGTCCGACCACTTGGCGTAGTCTGGCTTCGAGCTGAACCAGCCCGCGTGCGCTACGCTGGAAAGGAGAAGAAAACGAAAGAGCAACATGGCGTGGCCCGCCTTTGCTCGACTTGCAAACTTATGTACCGTCAGATAGGAGCAATGACATCACAGCCTTCCATACAGGGAAAGTCTTCGGGAACCTCTCGTTCGCCACGCTTCAATGGCCGCCGCGCCCGTCCACACCGTCTTCAACAAGTTCATCCTCTACGAAAACAAACTTCGCTTCTACATCATCGCCTCCAATGCGTCCGACTCGCGCCACCGCATCATCAAGATAGACCGCACCTCAGCCGACCTCCAGGTCGTCGAGGACGACACCGACTACAGCGGAAAGCAGATGAGTGCCATGCTCAAGATGCTCGACGACGGGAACAAGGTTTCTGGTGGTATAGGACGACCCAGGGTGGTCTTTGGGATCGCAGGTAGCCGGCTCTCACCTTGGCCCGCACCGAGTCCCAGTTGAAGTTCTGGTACCAGGCTTTGTCAAGTTTACAGCAGGGTGGTACATGGTCGTGATATCCAAACGCTCCGTCGTCGCACTGCTCGGTGGTCATTATCTGTATCACTGCGAGAGCACGGAGATGATCCCCGTCTCTGCCAATCACAAGATTGACCGGCCTGCAGAGGAACAACGTCTGCTCGGTATCTTCAAGCAAGTTGACATGTCGAAAAACTTTTATTTCAGGTACCTTATCCCTGCCCATGGTACATTGCACTCAACGCAGCGAACAGTCATTCGTACGATATTACATCGACGCTCCAGAATAACCTTACAAAGCCAGACCGATTCCGCAATTCTGCCTGGCCTTTCAATGATCGTCACGTTTGGAATTTTCATATGATGTCCAGTCCTTTCACGGATACAGCCCCGAAAGGGGTCCAGGCTTGGCTGATTCCCCTTATCCATGGTCATGTCGACCAGGCCAGTATGTACTTCTTATCTCGCACTCGGCTGACATGCCCACCCTTTTCCCTTTAGAATTGAATGTTCTTAGTCGCGTCATTTTTGTTACGCTGATCGCTCGTCGTTCCCGCCATTATGCTGGAGCTAGATATCTCACTCGAGGAGTCAACGACGAGGTAACCGGTTCCTATTTCCTTCAAGTTGGTTTTCACCTGTTTTTAGGGAAATGTCGCGAACGAAGTCGAGACGGAACAAATTGTTTCAGAGACCCTAACTACTCCCTTTTATTTTCCTTCCGGTCAGGGTCACACCCGTCGACCAAGTCCGCGATATACCAGCTATGTTCAAGTATATCATACCTTTTATCTGCTCTTGTTTTTGTTCACGATTCTTTTGCAGTACCGAGGAAGCATCCCTATTTACTGGACGCAAGATACTACCACCATGAATCCTCGTCCTCCGATTGAAAGTTAGGCTTTTATGGTTTTGGCTATACTTTTTCCCTCACCATATCGCCAGTAAATGTAATCGACCCGTTCTACACAGCCGCATCCCGTCATTTTAACGACCTATTCGCTCGATATGGAGCACCTATTTTCATTCTGAACCTCATTAAGCGGCGAGAGCCCGTACCAAGGGAATCTAAACTTTTAGACGAATATACACAGTGTGTGCGTTATCTGAACCAATTTCTTCCCGTCGACAAGCAAATGGTTTATCGCGCTTGGGATATGTCGAAAGCGTACAAAGAGTATGTTTACTCGTGATGATGCAGTGCCCCCCACTTACCCTTGGGTTCTTCCTTCTTCAGGAAAACCCAGGACGTGATAAGTTATCTGGAGGACATGGCCGAAGAGTCGATCCAGATGACGGGGTTTTTCCACACGGGAGCAGAACCATTCACTCACTGGTTGCAAAATACATCGTGCGTATGTTTAGTGCCAACCCTGCAAACACACATTCATGGCACCGCAGGGACAAGGACAATCTAATGTGGCGAGACGACATTCTTTTGCAGAATGGTGTATCCCGCACTAATTGTGTGGATTGTCTGGACCGCACGAATGCTGCTCAGTTCGTGTTCGGAAAGCGAGCCTTTGGTCATCAGCTCTACGCACTCGGCGTGGTGGGAAACCCGAATCTTCCCTTCGACTCGGATGCTGTCAACATGCTGACAGAGATGTACCATGATCATGGCGATAGTTCGTATCCCATGCGTTCATGTCCGCAACGTACTCATCTTTTTTCTAGCCCTCGCCCTTCAATACACTGGAAGTGCGCTTGTCAATCGTGTCGAAACCTATAGACGGATGCCTCAATGGAATAGTCATTCCCGTGATATCATAGAGAACATCCGTCGTTTCTACACGAACTCTTTGTTGGGTCAGTTAATTCCATACATATATGCCTCGCGAGCACACTCACACGAAACAACGTAACAGATGCGGATAAACAAGCAGCAATCAACTTGTTCCTCGGTGTTCACGAACACCACGGACAAGTCGTACCTTCGCGAGGTAATTACCAGGAATGGTATCAACCCTGCAATCTGGAAACCGCGTACACTCTGGACGAGTGTGCGCAAGCGCTGAACGACTTTGTCATTCACCGAGGCGATTTCTGGACCGAGTATTATAGACCGCTTTTGTTTACGTCCCTCGGCAAGCATTTTGCCTATTGTATGAATACGCTAAAGACACACGGGTGAGGTGTGCGTTCATGGGCCTTTTTTCGCTTTGTTGACCCAAAACAGGAAGTTGGTGCATGACAGTGCCTATAGTCCCTTTCTGCCTAGCAATCCCAGCGGAGGACAGCAACCGAGGTTTGTATCCAGTTTGCTTCCGAGTGGAGGACTCCGTGCTCATCCACAACAACAGATTGGTAGCAGGTGTTCGGCGTTGGATTGGCCACCCATCCACCTCTCGCCATGACATTTTGAAGAAATCTATCGTATTGGCAAATACGGATACAAAAGCTCAGCCATATGGTAAACCCGAGCCGAACTTCCAGTCTACAGAAGCTTTGGCTGCTCAACTTCTTGATCCGACGGTGTCACAGGAGGAATTGATGGAGTACGAAAGGTGTGTGCCTGTAGAAAATCCTGACTTTCCAAATTTACTTCTTTATTGTAGATATATTCAAGTTGATCAGGATCAACTGATCTACGACACGATGCAGGGTGAGACGGAAACCACAGATCGACAGCTTTATATGAAATACATTGAGAAGAGTACTGGGAAAGAGGAGCTGCGGTCGACAACTGGAATTGTTGAATTATATGAAGGGTATGTGCTTTATGCCTGTCATGATCAGCCGATACCTGTGGCAGATACCTATGGCTACACAAATTGGCTGACAGGTGTAGCGTAAGTTGAACTATATGCCAACCAGTCATATTCAAATTGAGGTGTGCAGATGTGTCGGATAAGATATTGACAAGGCAGCACGGGTGGACAAGTGTAGTCCTTTTCATTGAATCGACCCAGCGGAAGTTGCAGAGGGGTCTTATCCAGCCTATCTCATCATGATCATATCCACATTCGTGCTGTCTTCTCAAACGTCGATGTTCAAGCTGACGTGACGTCCTGCACACCGTGCTACGGCGCAGTGAAGGATATAGAACCGGTATCTCCGAGAGATGATGCGAGGAGGAAATAATAAAGTGCAATACAGTCATGGCCACAAAACATCTCGGTTATAGCTACGGTCATACGACCGTGCCAGCTTTTGCTGCGATACGCGGCCACAGATCAGCCTGGCACAGAGGGCGGTTAAGAGAGGTATAAGACGGGACGGGAACAACACGCTACGCACGCATTCTTTTGCCACAGGGCCAACGATAACAGATCCTTTCATGTCACCCTTATTGTTCACGATGACACCAGCGTTGTCCTGCAGAGTGACCCCTGGTCATGCCGCGCCTCGACGTTGCAATCATCATATAAAGAGCCTACCTCGAAGTAGAGGAAAACACCGTCTTTCCGCCGCCAAGATTTGCGTTGGCGGACGATGACCACGGGCATGGCTGCAAACATGCACATGGATCAATAGACATCCCAAACGCGCGCCAAATGACGACATGGGAGAAGGGAACTTGCTCTTCTTCCTCAGCTCAGGCTTCCCCTTCTTCACGGAGGCGACCACCATGTCGCCTACACCAGCATCTGGCAGTCTGTTGAGACGTGCTCCGAATCCGTACGGTTCGATCAAGTAGAGCGACTTTGCGCCGCTATTGTCTGCGCAGTTGAGCACCGCGCCGACGGGAAGACCAAGGGTGATGCGAAATTTCTTGCCGGTGACACCGACTGCAATGATGAACCTTTGAGATCAATTGAATCAGTTGCTGCAATGGTAATGGTACACACTCTTGTCCTTGGCCATATTTTTCTTTTCTAGACGACGATGTGAACGACGACAGCCGATAGACTTGAGGTATTAGATTACTTAGAGTTGGATGCCGACGTCAAAACGATACAGTTATCGGCAATATCCGTATCTTATTTCTCACGCAACATGCATATGGCAACGTGGACGCAGCCACCATCAAACTACGGTCATAATGTCGACGATAGTAGTACAGGCTTCTACATTGTACCTACGTTGGATATGTGGTTTGGAAGCAAGCACTTGTAGCAATGTTGGTCTTCAGAATGTAATCCTAGGGTAAATGCCACATAAGTAGGTACGCAGGTGCATCTAACAACTAGAATCGAGTGATCAAATGGATATGAAGTGAGGGGAAGAAATCTACCAGTCGTTCTTTCGAAACATCAAATCCAGTATCAATGTGCTGGGAGCGTAAGCATCCGGGACATATGTAGATGAAAGCACACCCGATCTTGCCCACCCATCCACGAGGGCATTAGCCCACAAAAGCATCCAGAAAGACGTCCATAGCCAACCCACTAACCCACAGACGGGTCTCCCGGTCACCTTTTTCCAAGCACCCTCGATGAGGATTCCAACACCCTGCATGAAGAAGAATCCTCCCACTGAAAGAATGCGTGCACCCCGATCCATTGCGTGCACTCCGAAAGCATGAAGAAGACCTGAAAGGGTGAATGCACCCAAAATGATTCCGACTCGTCCGAGGTATCTTTCGATGGGTTTCCCGCCCACCACCACAAAAATCTCTCGCAAGATTTGGTGCCATCTCTTTCCCCAGAAACTAGCCAGTGAAGTCGCAAACCAGGGTGAATCGAAAAGAGGAGGCCACTGTGATGGATGTTGCCACAACAGGATCACGTATAACGTTCCAAATAGCTGGTATAGTCCATCAAAGATGGAGTATAAACTAATTCCACTCAGCAACGTGATGATGGTTGACTTCAAGTATCTTTGTGATGGACCTAGTGATTGGTCAAAGATAGTACCGCCTTCCGGAGCTCCAAAGGTGTCAGGTCCGAGAGAAATTATGATCTTGTGTGTGATATCAAATACGAGCCCCAAGATGATGAACTGACAGAAAGAAAGCAAAGCAAATATTGGTCTAGATTCCACTCGGAAGTACGGCTTTGGAATGTATGTCTTTTGAGACCAGTTCCATCCGATTCCCCTGGGATTTAAGACAAGATTACAAGCATTCCACATCACAGAAGTGACGGAAAGGTCACTCTCCCGAACCGTTGGGGTATTTCTGTTGTGATCATTGGCCATGTCATCGCAAGCTGGTAGTCGAGAATACGGTTTCTGCACTAATGTCCAGGCCAAGCTTCGCATTGCAACAGTAATCATGGACAGCTAAATTCCCATGTGTAAGCCAGGACCGATCCCAATAAATGTAACACTCACAGCAAGACCATGATTAAAATGGACATAACGCGGATTATTCCCCGAGAAATCCAAGGACATGCTTGCTCGAAAACTTAGCCAAAGTACCACAGGCAAGAGAGCGGCTCGGTAAAATGTCGCGCGGGGCAATTGCACCAGTACGGCCGTGACGTAGTGGCTGGCGAAAGCCAGTAAATACACTGTGATAAAGGTATACGGTGTCACAGCAACTCGCTCAAAAGCACAAGCATGCTGGAGTATATGGTCAAATTGCCTGTTAAACGGCGTCAGTCTTCCTGTAAACATCGCGCACGCTAGAAATAAATCACATTTGGTTGTGGCGAAATCCTCGTTCAAGTAACAGGGAAATGAGTCAAGCTGACCCGCCGTAACTCAAATACATATATGAACTATATGAGAACAGAATTTTAAACCCAGTGCAATTCAACTTTTCGGTACAAGTAATGCTCCTCCGCTAACTTGTCACTGTACACATTGTCGCTCCAACTTTCATACTTATCTGAAGTCTCCAACAATCTCTTGGCCTTCTCTCGCGTGTCCAATACAACCCTCCTGTGTAGCGGCGCGTCCTCGAGCCGCGAAACCTTTTCGATCACGACCACCGCCTTCCCAGGGCCCCCATCCCAAAGCCCCGAAGAGGCGACGCGCTCACGAGCCTGTGACGCGCGAGAACTCGGATCCGCGTGTGCGGGGTGTTTTACTACATCGTGGAAGTTCTCCTGAACAATAACGGACCAGGTTCGATGATCGTGTCCTTCAATAAAAATCTGCAGTTAGAACGTAGCACAGGAAATAAAAGGAGAAAAACGAATACCAATCTTGATGTTCCATGCTCGGTCGAGTTCGTCTGCCAAGCATTCCGTAAAACCTTCCAGAGCTAAAAGTCAGAAGTGGATGAGCATTCCGAGAGATATCGTCAACGTGCGCGAATACGCAACGTCGGCCTCCGAAAAGCGTCAGCATGATGTCAAAGCGCGCATCAAAATAGCGCCCAGACACTTACGAAGCGCTTTAGAATTCATTCGCCGCACTGCCAACAAGGCCCAATCGAGAGGAAACTTGCAGCAGTCTGCCGCCCAAGGGTCTGTTGACCTCCCTGAAAAATCGCATCCGCTTCCGTGCTCACCCGAGCCGCACCCAAAAGTTGATGTCGAAAACATTGCGTGCGTCTGCCTCGTCCACGGCCTCCACTTCGCCCGAGATCATTACGTCCGCGTTATTGAAGACGACATCGATCCTTCCAAAGGTCTCCTGAGCTTTAGAAAAGGTTGCAGCGATGTCTTCCGGGTTAGTCACGTCCGCCTTGACGACAAGAAGTTGGGTGAGGGGATAGTGAGCAGAGAGGTCGGACAGGGCGGGACTCCGGCTTCCGGAGCGTGGCGACGACCTTGTTTCCGATCTTGAGCAGATGCTCGGTTATAGCGCGACCGAAACCAGAAGCGGCTCCGGTGAATAGAGCTCGCGGTTGGTGACAGTAACAGTGCAACTAAGAGCGACGAGACACACCAAACCAGATCTTGATATCAGACATGATTGTTTCAGCAATGGGAGAAACAGATGAGACGGAGAAATGAAAAATGTCGCTGTGGTCATTACATTCAGCATTTATAGAAGAATCATAGTGCTGAGCGCAATAACCAATTTCATCGGTCAACGTTTCAACGCTCGAGTGAGATCGGCCAATCGCCGAACCATCCTCGATATGCTGTTCTATGTCGAGTAATGATTCAGCGGTGTGACATGAACTTAGTATACGTATGGAATAATACGGTAGGGGACGAGTTTCTTGTATTTTTCCCAATCCTTGCCATATCTGCAAAAGGTTAAATAGGAGAACCCAACCCAACAAAACATGGTACTCACTTCTTTTCGCAGTTTTCGTCATCTCTCGCTTGTCTATGAATGAGCAACACCAGAAAATAACTGACGTAGAAATACGTGATAGGCGTTTCGAATCCTGTAGGCAACGACCATGCGAGGGCCATAAGAAGATCGCCACTGTGGACAGGGAATCAGGGAATCCGGGAATCGGTGTCATGTTTGCCACAAAAAGAACGAAAAAGCGTACAAATAGTTTGGGTGACGGGATCGTCCCCACCATCCCGAAATGAGCAATTTAGAGCCCCTCTCCGTCGTGAAGTATTTCAGGTCTGTGATGTTATCAACTGTCGGTTCCCTGGACTACCACGCACGATCACGCACTCCTTGGATTTTTTCCGTTTCTAAAATCATTCTTCTCTCCATTGGCGCTTCTGAAGATCCAATAGCCTAGGGCATTGACAATCAAGATACCGGCAGTGCTTGCAACATTCAGCTCTACAGGTCTGAAGACGAGGTAACGTGCTTGGAGCGAGTATGTAAAAGGCACCCAAGTCAGATCGCCAACGGCTAGCATGAATCCAAAACCATCGGTCGTGATGTCCATGGTTGTGAAAATAGCAGGCTGTGTAATTATCAGTACGTCGCAAGAAACAAATTGCTCATGACTATACTGACCTCATTATATAATCCATCTACGACATAGAATCCTTGGAAGACGAGTACGAGCCACATGCTCCATGTGACGTTTTCCCATCCACCACGCCTCACTGCCTGCGCACACACCATGCTGATGTCAATAAGAACCCAGAGAATAAGTCCGGGGCGGAGCTCGTTGAACGACTTGATATCAAATGAGCCAATGGAGGGGTTTAGTTCCCGCCCAATGAAGAACTAAACAAGCGTGTCAGATAAGCGAGACACGGTAGAGAGCACTGAAACAAACTGACATCATAAATCGGGTTACCAGAATTGCCACCGAGGGCTAGCAGTGCACCTTTCTTGAAAGAACCAGCGTACACAGCTAACGCTTGCAAAACAGACATGACAAGGGACGCTGTGACAAAACCAAGCCATTTGTCGTAAAGAAAAGTAAACGACTCGGGGCCATAGCGGATGATGTATCCGCTGGTGATGCCCAGAGCGAGGAGAAAGGTTGCAAACGCTGTGTGACACGGTGTCAATGTCAGCCATTGGATAGCAAGTTGAGAGGAGGCACCATTGATCTTGTATTTTTTCTTCAACCCATTTCTCATCGTCACCCCTTCCACCCAATCTCCAGGCAGAATGGCCCACGAAATCACACAGAATGCATACCAAGCCAAATAAATCAACGCGGCCTCCGTGTCCCAGAGAGAAGTCCAAAACTGGGCATCGGTGACAGCATCTTGCACGCGCGCAGCCAGGAGAGACGGTGACAGAACATAGGAAGGTGGACAAGCTCCGACATCTGAGCAACCAAAATAGAGAAGGTAAGTTATGACGGGTACAGAGATGGTGATGAACAGAGCGCCAGGTGGACCAAAGAATTCATATTTAGTTGTTCGTGGGTTGAGCTGGTCCGAATCACCACCCGATTTTGTGGACGACATCGATAGAGCGAGGCAGCGTGAACTTGTTTGTGTATCTTTGCTGCACAATAGTTCGAACTCAGACAATAGAGTGATGTCAT
>JBBPUL010000364.1:0-22886 GCA_038094675.1 Spongispora temasekensis | reverse complement strand
AGTCTAGACTAATGATGTCATAGATAAGAGATAAGGAGGTCCAGACCTCTGACGTCATTGATGATGTCATATCACGTGATCAGTCTAGACCAGTGACGTCATATTACGTAATGCGGTGTGCCACACCATTGAGATGAGAAAAAGGAGGCGAGTTTGAATAGAGTTACAACACTATTCAGACAGTTCAACTGTATCTGTCAGTTGCCACTGCCAGCTGGCAAAACTGACAATGGTGCATTCATCCAAGGTAAATTCTTCTTCAATTCGCTCAATATTCATGCAAACTGCAGTCTAGATGATGACATAATTGGACTGCTCCCATTTCTTTGTAGTCTGATGTAATCACATCTGCCATTGTTTTGTTTCAAACTATGATCCTATCGCCACCCATTATGTGTAGCAGCAGTTCCCCTTCTCTTACAACCAGTCATGTCCCTGGACAATGTCCAGTCATTCTAGTAGTGTGTCAACAGCATCCCAACTTGATGACTCCCAAACTCCATTTACACAATCAACACCTGGGCCAGAGTATAGGAAGGAGAATTCTCAAGTCTCATCCATCTCCAACTGTTCCTCCCTTATCAAGGAAGACACACCATCTAGTGAGCTTTACATTCAATCAGCCACGAGGCCAGTACCAAGTAGCACATCATGTCAGAACACACAAAGTCACACTACTTCTCAACAACCACCTTCTATCAGCTCAAATCGCTGCCTTAACATCATTCAATCCCTTAAATGTCATTTTATTAGCACACCAGTGAGTCATGACATCATGTAGTTGCTCATCCACTTTCTGGCAACTAATGTACAATGAGGTAATTGACTGCATCACACCAGAAGAATTCCACCACATACTATCTCAGTCCTCTGAAGACAGGAAATACTGCATATCGATGAAGTAAGTGACATTAATTATCATTTGAAGACATGTATTGAACTGATTCATAGGTACATATACTGGCCTAATACCCATCAGATTATCACAATGACCCCATATGAAATCCATGAAGCACCCATCCAACACTTTGGCAAATGTATGCAAGACACTTTGAGAACTTACAGACTTAATGATGACAAAGAAATTGCATGCGAGGTTCATTTCAATACAACCATTTGCAAGGGGTCTATGGTTGTCACCCCCAACTTCCTCTTAGACTTATGCCCAGTTCACCATGTTAGATTGGATCCCATCCCCTTTTGGGTTGGAGAATGCAGATTTAGCTCAACTTGCCAGTACATGACACATCAGCCATTGCTATTTGCCCGGAGGTGGATACTGCACTCATGATCTGCCTCTGAAAGGCCAAGAAGAAGCTACCTGACACAAACCATCCTTCACACACCACTCCCAAGCTTCTGCGTTCCAGTTTCTCACCAACCAGTGAACCAGTTGGTCATTTTGAGCCTGTCATCATGGAAGGGATCAAGTGGCTTGAACTCAAAGCAATCATCATTCATGTATTCCTCTGTGGGTCAGACAGGTCATTCAATTTCAAGGATAGCAGGTCAGAATTGTGTGCAACTGGGGTGAGTAGCTATATATCGACTGTAGTGAGTGCCACTGTTATTAATGCACATTTCCTAGACTCTATATCTGATAGTTGAAATGGGAGACATTGACAAATTGCTTGACAGGGCTATGCAGTGCTTGTTGCTCAAAGTAATCCAGGTGATAGAATTGGCTGGGTCCCTTTCTCCTACAACCATCTCTACACTCTCCTGCCTCCATGAAGAAAGTGCAACTACATCATTCCCAGTTAACTGGCCATCCCTGCTTCAATCATTGCAGCGCTCACTGTATGATACTGTATTTTCACACTATCACACTTGGTGACATTCGGACATCAAGTGTCAGCTTGAAGCCAATGAACCCTCCACAGATAATTAATCACAAAAATGTCACAGTGTTTTACCTACTTCATCTTCCACTGTTCCTGCTGTATCTTTGAAAAAATGTCCATGTAGAAAGCATAAGGGTAAGATTCCTAGTCTAGCATAGTCAGAGTGTGTATGTAGCAATATATGTATATGTCTCATTAGCTTATGTACTATCTTCTGAATTGTATCCTCTTTCGCTACTCTATTCAGTTGACAGTCGGTCGGGACTCAGGAGAATTCAGGACTTGGTTACTCAGTAATGGATTGATATAAATGCAGTCGAGTGTCAACTTATAGAGTAGGGACAGTGCTGCAGCCTCATGCAGTCTAGCTTTGGAAGAACTCGAAATTTCAATACCCTTCAAACTATGACGTGATTCTATTACTACTCACTGGCAGGACTGTTGCCCAATTACATCAATGGCAATGTACCCATGTGTTTTGGGGAGTCAAAAGCCTATCGGCTTTTTCTACATGCCCATTGACTGCCCATTGGGTGCTTAAAAAAAGACACTGATTAGGTGAGGGTTATGGATGCATTATATATATGTAGCTTAATGCACAGCATCTCCACCAATCAGCATTTTTATTCCACAGGACAAATTATCAAAGCTCTGAGTCAATGGAGTCCACTTGATTCATTTCAGCCATTCTGCAGATGCAGGTACATGGTGCGTACTATAAAAACGAGTCCTTAGCTGGCTTCAAGCTGCCAACCAGCTCTTTTGCACCTCTCTTTTTTCACTTCTGGTTCTAGAGCCCTGATGCCTCACCCATCCCACCAATCTAGCAATCCCCCATCGGCCCCTACATCTAGATCAGTTATCTCTGGTCTGTCCCAACATCAGTGCCAAAGCTCTCAAAGTCAGCCACCACAGCATAAGAGTCCAATGCCTGACTCTCAGGTTGCTGCTGCTTCTGGTCACTTTTAGGTACCCAGATCATCTGATATCTCAACAACAGTTGATGTCCCCTTATAGGCCCATGTGCAACCAATGGAGCTAGTGTAGGAAGAGATAGTCATTGATGAGGCATTGATTACTGATTCCAAGACTAACTCTATGGAGGTTGTAGATCCTCCTCATGCTCGATCACACCATCCAAAAACCAGAGATGAGCATGGTATCCAGCTTGATCCTTCCAATGATCCCCTCTATAACTTAGAAAGATGAGAAAAAATTCTGATGACTTCAGACATCCAGTATTTCTTTGAGAGGACTACTGAAGGGTCGGTGTGCAGGTGCTGCAAGTACATATCAATATATATTTCATAAGCTGATCTACTGACCAAGAGTCATGACACATCTACCCCCAGGAAAATCCATGATGCCGACCCCATAGCTTGGGTGTGAATGTACACAAGTAAATGGGACCATATATTTCATTACTCCAGCAATACCAGGATAACAGTATTATGTGGCCATATCGATCACCACCACCTTCTGGAGTATGTGACCCATGCTGAGGAGAATGGATGGAATGTTTGGATCAAGAGCATCAAAACTGCGATAGCTTGTGGTTATGGGTTGTCCAAAATCTGGGAGTTTCTTACCGATGGTGGATCTATTGTGTCGCTTCCCTCCTGTGCACAAGATACCTTGACATTAAATAATGTTGATCCTG
Source organism: Spongispora temasekensis (assembly GCA_038094675.1). Lineage (NCBI taxonomy): Eukaryota > Fungi > Basidiomycota > Agaricomycetes > Boletales > Boletaceae > Spongispora > Spongispora temasekensis. The sequence goes on along the minus strand of JBBPUL010000364.1, from coordinate 19,382 downwards.
ATGAACATGCTTTGGTCCCTCTGTTTACATTGCAAGAACTACATAATCACATTGTTGCCTTGGTTGTCACAGATGATCAGGTAAGTTTAGTTTAAGTTCAAGGTCTCTTGCTAACAAGCTACCAACCATGCTCTGAACCTTGTTGAATGCCCAGAGTTTCGTAAAATTCTACTGCTCCTCCATCAAGACCTCAAGGACTCAAACATTCCTCATCATATGCACATCCAGGAGAGCATCATCAATGCATGGCAAACATACTTCACAACATTGAAGGCTGATTTGGCAGTGAGCTCCATATGCATTGATTCACTGATGCTCCCTACAACATATACATTCACATTCATAGCTGTCTCTTGGATGAATTTCATTCATGGCTGACATATGGTCAAGTGATAATCGAAGTCCTTTTCTCATGGTCACATCCCACTAGATCACAGAAGAAGTTGGGACAAGGGGCACTGAAACTACAATCAGCTTTGTTGGCATTTCATCATATCCATGGGAGTCACATGGGCAAATTCCTTGCAAAATCGATCTTATATATTCTGGCCAGGGCGGGTATTACTGCAAAGGTAAATGTCAAATTCAACCAGCTAATAATGAATCGGTCATTAATGTGCTCATATTTTAGGTGGGGCACTTCACCATGGATAACACCAGCAATAACAAGACTTGCATGCAAGAGTTGGAGATTCTCCTCTGTGTGCATGATGTCAAGTTTAATGCACTCAACAGACTTGTTATGTGCTTCCCACATGTTATGCATATTTGTGTAACCCACATCATCGAGAGTTTCATGGACACTGACCCTCCAGAAGATGCTTTCTCTAACAATGAAGTGCATCAGACATATGCAGCGGCTGTTTGGTCTGATCCTATTTCAATGGGCTGCAGTGTCATTTGGGCTATTTGTGCATCTGGCCTATGTTGCAATGAATTCATCAACATTATCAAGACAGAAAACATAAAGAACTGGTTCAAAAGTGCTTCCAGCAAGGCACAACAAGTTCCTGAGCTATAGCTTTTGTGTGATGTGAAGACATGCTGGGATTTGACTTATGTGATGATGAATTGTTTGCATGCTCTACATCTGGTAAGTACTGTTTGCAGCTTTGCGATGTCTCTCACCTAACCTCACTTATCTCTAACCTCCAGGCTGTTGATTATTTCCTCACATTGCCAAACCAGAAGGAGTTGGCAGAGTACAGCTTATCTGGCAAGTTCTTGAAGACTTCGAACATGTCCTTCAGGTAAGTCTCTGTCTTTAAGATCACTATAAGAGCAATGTCCAACAGACACAGATTTCATCCAAAGTCCAACAGCATGTGTCTAGCGAGAGCTTACCTCGCTTGGGGAGCAACATCCCCTGTTTTGAGTTGTTTATGTCCATGTGTGAGATGTTGGGGATGAACGACCTTCGTGTAACCCCATGTATTGATGTTGGACTCAAATGGGCAACTAGGTATTACAAGCATATGAATGACATGCAGGCCTATGTTGTCGCCATGTGTAACTCCTTTTTTATATACTTATTTCACTTACAGATGGATTCGACTAACTACCCAATGGCAGTTGTGGATCACACAATATGAATGACATGGATCAAGAACTATTGAGATGATGAGTATGTCAAATCAGCTGAAGACATGATTTTGTAATTGGTAAGTCATCAATGTATCAAGCATATTCATTACTGATAGTGAAAGCAGATGCAGGTGTATCATCAGAAAATCCAGATCCCCATGCAGGCACAGCAAAGGAACAAGGTTCCTGTTTATACCATCAACTCACTGGCCTTACACTTTGATGTCAAAGATATGGGGGTTAGACAGTTGGTCCCTATGTCAGGGATCCACTCACTAGATGAAGAGTACTGTGCATATACTGGTGGTGATGTTTGGGAAGAACAGTCTGACCCTTTGGTGTTCTGGGAGGTAGTAAGAAATAAGAGTTCAAGTATGTTACTATGTATTCACAACGTTTTACAGAGCGAGCATAAAAGCCACCCTACAATTTTTGCTATTGCAATGGACTACTTACCAATCTAGGCCTCATCCATTCCTTGTGAACATGTCTTTTCATCAAGTGCAGAGACTGATACAAAGAAGCACAATCAAATCAGCCACACCTTGATGGAGGCCCTTCAAATGCTCAAGTATGACTTCAGGATGTGTCATCTCATATTTCCAAAGCCAAATCTCAACCAATGTGATCTAATGGAAGATGAACCTGACAAGCCAGTGCTCTCCACTGCCATGCACTCTTTATGTCAGGACTAGGCAGTAGATGCCATCATTGGATGTGTAATTCATGAAGAAGGAGACTATATTGCAGCCAACATTGTATGTTTTGAGTCTTAATCACTGATATCCCTTGCATGTGCAATCTATGTATGAACTTTCCACAATTCTAGTCATTGTTGCAACCGTGTACCTCCCTCATTTCGAAAGCCCATGATTCTCAGTTGTGAGCAGCTATTCTCATGCTGAATCAAACAAAACCATTACTTGCTCATGCAATGCTGCCATGCTCATTCTCTGATTGTTGTAGTCATCCATGCAAGTTATTTGTGTCAATTGAAGATTCAGGCTCAGGGAAAATCTCAGGAGCAGTGGAAAATGTAAGATTTCATGTCATACATGTTTGTCAGCTACTGACTCTTTTTAAGGTACATTGTTTTGGGCAGTCAACCTTATTGATGATTGTCACATGGTTCTGGTAAAGACAAGCATTTGCAGCCAGGGCTGGAGCTCATCGCAATGTGAATGCAAAATCCTCCATGGGTTACACGGTGCTCTGGGCATTCCCAACATCATTTGGTGGGGCACCAAATATGACTCAAATACCATTGTGTTTGAAAACATAGGCCCTACCTTAAAGGATGTTTTTCAAGCTATAGGTAAAAAGTTACCAATGGATGTTGTAGCTTTTCTTGGAGAGCAACTTGTATGTTCTCTGAGTTTGTTAAACGCTTTCTGACATATATCCTAGCTTGCATCTATCTAAAACATTCATTCTCACAGCTATGTGTACTCAAACATCAAGCCCCAGAACATTCTCATTGGATCCATTGCCTCAGGTCCAAAGAGGAATCAGCTCTTTTTTTTGACTTCACCTCCACCAAGTGGTACAGAGACCCACTGACCTTTGCTCATATCCTGTTCCACACCTCTGCCATTCAGACAGCTCCTCCCAGCAATCTTACATCCATGACCTTTGCATTGGTCAAATTTCACTTGGGAAATCAGCTCAGCCACCATGATGATCTAGAGTCACTTTCATACCTCCTCATATACCTCATCCACGGCTCACTCCCCTGGACTGACGTCAACCTCACATGCAATGATGACATCCTCAAGTTGAAAATGGGCCTTCTGGCAGCTCAATTTTGCAATACACTCCCTATGTCATTCATCACATTCCTTCTCTATGCTCGTCAACTCTCATTTACACAGAAACCCAACTCTGAGGAAGCTGCAGATGAATGGCATGTGCCATATTTCCTCTGTCCCTCCTACTCTGATGCACTTATGCACATAAAACCACACCAGAAACAGAATAGTATGTGTAGTACTGTGCTTGTGCTGGATGTAGTCGATATATTGGACAATGCTACTACTTTACACTACACTTTGTGTGATAACTGTGGAAACATGAATCAGAAAGGAAAAAGCAAAGCAAAGGATGATGGACATGACCATACAACAAAAGACATGTGGCTACTTGAATCTGGAGCATCATCTCACTTCACAAATGACAAAAGCAATTACTCTGAGTATCAAGAATTTAAGTCGCCTACTTCTCCCAAATTACTTCCAGGAAGTCTCCTATCCTCAGAATTGGAACTGTTATTGTTGAATTCAATAGATCACCAGTGCAGTTGTTGCTGGTAATCTATATGCCACAGTGTTAGATCAAACTAATTTTGATGGGCACATAACTGTCTCACTCTGAAGACATAGCCCAATCTAATTAAAATCTTTGACAAGTGCAGCATACAGACACCATGTACTGGATTCATGCTCCATCCATACATCCTCAAGCTCATAACATAACAATGGCCTCTGTGGACTATGAGATAATGCACAGATGACTTGGTCATTCTTTCTGAGATGTGCTCAAAGCTGCTCAGAAGCATACCAAATATTTTCTAGAAGTTGAAATACCTTCCCAGAACCCCATCTGTTTAGGTTGCAAGCTTGGAAAACAATCTACAGTGACTCCAAAAACCATTTCAATGCATAACCACAAACTGGAACATGCAGTGCCCTGCAATCACCTGTGGGGATTTCTCTTAGCTTTAGTGGAGACAGATAAAGATAAAGTACAAACTTTTGGCTACAACTTTGCCCCTTAGGGCATGTGATTTAGTTCAGGGGCTGCAGAGATATTAATTTCAAAATAGCAATACCATTGGAACAGTTTTTGGACTTTTATTATGCAGTATAGAACCTCAGCTATACAAACATTGTGTCTGAGTTCTAAAACATTCCCATGCCTCTTTGTTCTTTACCACTACCATCATGTGATCACTCTCTGCCACCCAAAAGCATACCATTCTCTTCCAGCTTGATGCTGGTCATTCTATCTGCTCCATTGCCTCTAGCACTGGTGTAGGCATTGCTACTATATCCAGACTTCGTTCTAAGGAGTGTTCTGACCTCCAAAAATCTCTTGGTGGTCACCCATCAAAGCTTTCTTCTGCCAACATTCGCCATGCTATCTATCTCATCTCATCTCAAAAGACTGAGAATGCTGTCCAGGTCACCAAAGCACTCTCCACCATCACCAACCAGCTTCTCCATCTCAATACCATCTGCCTCCTCTTGAAAAAGTCTGGGATGAAAGCTGTAGTCAAGTCCAAATGCCCTCTACTTTCTGCTAGGCATTACAAGAATCATATGGATTTTGCTGTTGCTCATAGAGATTGGACTATAGAGGATTGGAAGAAGGTGATATGGTCTGATGAGACCAAAATCAATCGTCTAGAGTTAGATGGGAGGAAATATGCCAGGTGAGGGGCTCAGTGATAGGCTGGTACAAGGAACAGTTAAGTTTAGTGGAGGTTCTGTGATGGTATGGAGGTGTATGACTTGGGAGGGAGTTGGTTATGCTGCTAAGATTGATGGTAGGATAGATGGTGATCTCTACCTTCAGATTTTGAAGGATGAACTGCTGAATACTCTGCAGTTTCATGAACTTAATCCATCTTACATTATCTTTCAGCAGGACAATGACCCCAAGCATACCTGTAGAAAGGTAAAGGAATGGCTACAAGAGCAGGATTTTGAGACCATGGTATGGCCTGCACAGTCTCCTGACCTAAACCCCATTGAACATCTCTGGGGTTATCTCAAAAGGAGGCTGGCAGAGTATGAAAACCCTCCTAATAAAATTCACCAATTGTTGGAGAGGATTCAGGAGACATGGGAGGGAATACCAATGGAGGAGTGTCAAAAGTTGATTGAGAGCATGCCTAGAAGGGTTGAGGCAGTGCTCAAGGCAAAAGGAGGATATACCAAGTGCTAATACCCACTCAGTATGAAAAGTCCAAAAACTATTCCAATGGTATTGCTGTTTTGAAATGGTCATATCTCTGCAGCCCCTGAACTAAATCACATGACCTAAGGGGCAACATTGTAGCCAAGGTTGTGTACTTTATTTGTCTCCACTAAAGCTAAGTGAAATCCCCACAGGTGATTGTGGGGTGCTGTGCACCCCAGTTTAGGGTTAGGCATTGGAATGGTTTTTGGAGTCACTGTAACTGCCTTTTTCCTCACTCAGAAGCATGTGCGAAAGCCCCTTTTAAGTTAATACACTCCATCATTTGAGGTTGAATCATACCACAAGTACAAATACATCATAGTCTTCTATGATGACTATACCTCTTCTGCATGAATCACCCCAATCCAGTCTAAGGACCAGACCCTTTGGGTCGCCAAGCAATTCATATCCTTAATGCAAACACAGTATAATCAAAGAATGGAAAAGTGATGCTGGCAGAGAATACACCTCCAAAGCTTTCACAGAGTATATGTGAGATAATGGAATATGCATTCACCAATCTGCCCCTTATGTACACCAACATAATGGACATGTGGAATACCTAATACATACCCTTATGGATAAGGCACAGGTGATGTAGTCACATGCTTGCCTTCCTTCAAACCTTTGGAAATTTGCAGTACAACATGCTGCATACATATACAATTTTACACCTATGGCACACCTTCAATGGTGCACTCCCCATGAATTACTCAAGAGGGAGAAACCATCAATTGCACATCTACACATTTTTGGTTCTGGTGCCTATGTACACATTTCAGCAGAAACCCACAGTGTGAAGCTGCAACCCAAATCCCAGCTAATGATTTATCTTGGAACTGCTGCAGGGCATGGTAGCAAATGGAATTACCTATTTCTTTGCCCTAACAATGCTTTACATACATCTGTGCATGCAGTTTTCGATGAGAATCTCTTTCTGAGATGTTTGAAGGCTTCTTCTTATAAGCCAGTTAGTCATCCTCCACATCCTGGTACACCCCACAATCATAATGATGAGTCTATGGATTCTTTGTCTGCTGAGGACACTACTGACTGCCCAGAATGTCCAAATCATCACCTGGAAGTCCCAGAACTCTCAGAATACTCGGAATGCAATGTTAGTATCCTGAAAAATAAGACTTCTGATCTGGAAGCAGATTAAGGGATGGAAACTGATGCTGAAGGACCTCCAAGGACTCCTTCTCCAATGCCTCCATGAACTACACCTCCCTCTGCTCCACCTCCTAAACCTAAGACACCTTGTAAGTCCACTTGTGTGTGGCATCCTCCTTGCTGCCCTGGCAATGTCTATGGTTAAGATTGTCACCTGCTCAACCAACTCAAGGATCTTGAGTGGGATACTCTCTGGGAAGACCCTGGCCCCTCTCACTACACAGTGCTGCCACCATTTCCTGGTGTTCTGCCTCCTTCTCCTTCTACTTCAGAAGATGATGTGAAATACATCACCCTGGAAGGGAGAGATTCTTTGGTTGCATTCTTAATGTCTTGTGGCATCCCCCCAGAGGAAGAAACCTTTGTCAGTTACAGGGACTGGCAATACAAAGATATTCTAAAGCTTTCTACCAATAAGCATAAACTTTGGCATGAAGCTTGTCTCAAAGAGCTGCAAATGCTTCAAGACTGTGAAGTCTATAAAGTAGTTGATAGACTGAAGAACCACAAGGTCATAAAAAACCAATGGGTCTTTGATGTCAAATCTGATGGTCAGAAAAGAGCCAGACTAGTGGCCAAAGGCCTTTCTCAAGTTAAAGGCTTAGACTATAACCAGATATATTCCCCAGTAATGAGATTTGAAATGGTGCAGTGCATGCCTGCCCTTTCTACACTAGAAAACTGGTATCTCACTGGACTTGATGTCCAATCTGCCCACTTATATGACAAACTGGATAAGGAGCTCTACATGGAGTTTCTAGAAGGGTTCCTGCCACCCAACATGAAAGGCAAAGTACTTTGACTTCTCGGTGCAATATATGGCCTAAAACAAGCTGGACTAGCTTAGTGGTGCACTCTGGACAAGTCAATGAAGGAACTAGGTTTTGAGCAGCTCAAATCAGATGCCAGCCTATTTGTATTGTTATGATTCACCTCTCTTTTTCTTCTCATCCTTGTTTGTCATCACCTTGTATTACTTATGCATGCACAGCCCTTTGATTAGTCAGTGTTATGGATGTGCATTTCTCTTATCTTTTATCTCTGACTTATACATTCCATGATGTTCCATGTACTTCTATCATACATAGCTTCATGACTCGTTTTATGCTGTGCATGACTCATAACTCCTTATCTCCACTTTCCCCTTTTGGGCTTTTCTCTTATTGTGCTGCAGCACTAGTTGGTCTATGCGCAGGACTCATACCTATATGTAGCACAAGCCATGTATCTTTAGCTTGAGCCTACTCAAGATAGCAATCTATTGCATCTTTGACCCTCTCACTCCTTCTTGCTCTCCCTAAGAACCTCTTGGCCTCACAGAATCTTCGCTTGAGGATACTCTGTCTTCGTCTTCCACATCACTACATACTCGCCCAGGCAGAGTAGTGATTGGTTATCCTGCATCACGCTTGAAACCTATGCCCCTAATCTTTGCCTTGCAGCTTTAGGTTGCACATCGAGTCTATGGCTGATGCTACCTGCACCTGTTGTAACATGTACTGTATATTGCAACAGAAAAGACTCAGTACTTGTGATTGTCTACATAGATGATGCCCTTTTCTGCAGATCAAACAAAGCTTTAGTAGACAAGCTAAAGGCCAAATTCATAAAGAAGTGGAAATGTCATGACCTTAGAGAATATAAGCAACTGACTTGAGATCATCACGGCATGACTGTCGCTGACCACAGAGGGCTTTAACATAAGCATAAGCAAAGCACTTGCTGCCAGTGAATGGCACTTGTTTTTTATAGCTGACATGATGATGAGTCTTGTTGTTATGAAACAAACATGCAAGCCCAAAGTTGATCAGGGATAAATTACTTCATTTGACTCCCAAACCAGTCAATATATGTGAGGGTTTGAGGTGACCATGAGTGAGGTTGTGAGAATGGATGAACTTCAAGAGGGTTATCTGGACAAAAAAACATGACAAATCAGTGCTAGACAATCAACAACTAATTGCTAGTTGATGGCTGATGCTTGCAACAGTCACCACAGGAAACCTGTGTGAATGCTTTTGGGACAGCAAGCACTCGAGAGACAGTCCAATATGATTCATAACCAATGCTTCCATCCTGATATCTGTTCTGAACCACCACACACATGAGATACCAATGCCTCCTGCAAGTGACTTTTGGATGCAATACTTATGATTGAGTGCCCTTCCCATCACCAAATGTCATAGTTTGATAACAACATCTCCCCCAGAGAGGATGTTCATAGCCATATATATCTTATCTGCATAACACTCATCAGCATTTATCAATACACTGTTAAAGTCCCAGAAAAGGTTAGTGTGTATAGGAGGTACCTCCATTCCTTTTCATGAGTTTGAATCTTCTGTCTATGTGTGCTGTGGTCATAAATGCTGTTGTGTGAAATGTGTCAGAGAGGGAGGAATAGTCAAGAACCTTAAACAAGTATCAGCCTGACTTCATATTACCCAGTTCTAAAAAGAAAAGAGATGATCTGAAGGTGAATAGAGTACTTACAGGATCTGTAGAGTTAGTGTCACTCAACTTGAATGATGACTGCCCAGAGAGCATAGCAAGTCCTTGAATTTGATGCCAATGTTCAGAGGAAAAAGGTGAATTAAGGCTTAAATTCAGAAACTCAGCTCTGAGCAAAGATTCAAACATTCAATCAAACTTTAAGTGAAGTTGACTGATGGATCATTGATAAACTACAGTGACTCCAAAAACCATTCCAATGCATAACCCCAAACTGGGGTGCGCAGCACCCCACAATCACCTGTGGGAATTTCACTCAGCTTTAGTGGAGATTGTTGTAATCCTATTCAAACGTGCCTCCTTTTTCTCATCACAATGGTGTGGCACACCATATTATGTAATATGACATCACTGGTCTAGACTGATCACATGATATCACATAACCAATGACATCAGGGGTCTGGGCCTCCTTATCTCTTATCTATGATGTCATCAGTCTAGACCGCCTCATGTTAGACACATGTAGCTTACCAATGCCTCATGTATTTAATAGTAGACATATATAAGATAGGCCAAGAGTCGAGCTGAGCCCCAGCTTTGACCTCTTGTGTCTTGTGACCTAAGTCGCAGTCCCCCATTCTCAGTTCTTCCTTTTCTTGTGGTTAGTAGAGACCGATGGTCATGTCCTGGTATAGGTCACTTTATTAGGTTGAAGCTGCCATATGTTCATCTCTATGCTCACACCGGATACACACGCGCAACACTTGTCTTCGATCTTCACTGTCAGAAAGCCGATCCACAGGCATTTTAGTGGTCATCGTTCTATTGGGAACATGGTTGCCCCATGATAGCTTGGAGATAACAACTCCAAAATCAAACTATTTGAGCTGCGTTCGTCTGATGCAATACTTGGTTCACTTTGACGAGGCTACGACTCCATTTGAGGAGACACGCTCGTCCGCCAAGAAATAAAGATCAATCTGTCATATCCCTGTCCGACGCTTCTAAGTCCATTCCGAACGACTCCGGTCCAACTCCTATAGGACCTTCCTTATTTCCCTTCGGACTCAGTTCCTCACCAATCGGACTTCGATACAATGAAACTCTAGAAGGAATCGGTCTTCACCGATAGTTTCACAGTCACTAGATTACTAGGCTGATAATTGTAGGTCACTTCCGATGTTCTTAGACCAACTCCGCTCCAGTGCCTTTAGTCTCCGTTATCTCCTATATCGGACTTCTGCTATCACAGCCTCCATTCCTTATATGTACATCCTTGTTTCTCACTTACAGATTTTCCATACATTTCATGATCATTCCATAGCCTTCTCCATTATACTCTCCATTCCTTACTCATATGATTACTGATTTCTTACTCATGCATTCCATTACTCATCCTCCGTCTCCATAGTATAAATACCCTCATGTATTCTCCTCTATGCCTCAGTTCAAATATCAACTAAGTTACCTCCACTTCTGATCCATTCTCCTCTCCTCCGAAATATGAGGACTGTAGTTCGACAAGGGTGCGACACATACATCCTGCGCCAATGTCCTCACTGCCAACACCTCCGTTCGGACTTCGTTCCGATAACCTCTGACCCCTTTGTCCAGTAACCCCTCGGACTTCACTCCGGAGGACCCAGACTTGACACAATCCCTTAGCGCATAGTGGGTCAGTGTAGCGGCACTACCCATGCAAAGTAGCAGAACCACAGTCTCTTCTGAAAGATCTGCAGTCTCAGCGTACTAAAACATCAGCCGTAGCCAGGCAGTTCTCTGGTTCCTTCCCCTCGACTCTCCGGTCCCAAGCCAGCATACAAGACTTGTCCTCATGAGATGAAACCCTCGTGGAGCCCTCTTTGTGGTAGTGGCAAGCGAGTCCTTATTTTAAGTATATGTGTACCATTGGCTATGAATTCCTTGCCATTCGCAAAGTAGCCCCCAAGCCAGAGTGGGACTGGACTGGAAACACTAGTTTTCAGTTAGAAGCAGCAAACGTACCGCCCCATCTCCTCCAACTCTTCTTTGATGCCTGTCACTCCACCCCCCCTTCTTCTAACCCTTATACCGCCACTGCCACCTTCCAAATAATTGAAAATGTCAGGGTCGCTCAACCAAAAGATCGACAACCTCGCTGACCAGTTGTCGAGTCTGCAACTCAATGTCACCACCAAGGCCAAACATATGATAGGAGATCCCGGTCTTTGGGATGGGAACAAAGTGATGTTTCGCTTGTGGTGGGCAAAAATGAAACTTTATCTAAAGCCTAAAGGTCAAAAGTCTTGACAAGCGCGAAGAGACTTATGCGGTAGTAACCCGCTTAGTGGGAGACACCGCGCCCTTTGCAATAAAGACCTTAGAGGAGTTTGGTGAAAAAGACGTCAATGAATGGCCAACAGTCGCCGATATAGAAAAAGAATTAACAATGTACTTTGTAATAGGCACTCTTTGCCATGAGGCCTACAAAAAGTTACTAAATCTCAAACAAAGTGGTGACTTCACCATCTTCATGCAAGATTTTTCGGCATTGTTCTCAGATGCCAAATGCAGTAATGAGGAAGCAGTGCACTTGATAAAGAGAGCAGTGCAATACAAAATTCATATTGAGCACGAGTTGCATGGAAAGGCACTTGATGATGACAATTTTTCAGGATTGGTTGAGGCTTACACCACAATCAACCAAAAGTTCGATAGGATTGCTCTGGCCAGACCCAACATTGGCCCTCCTACTCCTTGTGCCCCAAGCGCTTGTCCTTTTGGCACTCGACCACTCCCTCGACCCCCTGTGCCAGGTCAATGATTTACCCCAACCGGTACCCAATCCGGTCAAGGTGCGCCCATGGAGATAGATCATCAGACCCCCCGCACCCCGCAGACTTCGGACAATCGAACCTGTTTTGGTTGTCAAAGTAAAGGACACATTTGGGCAATGTGTCCCACTAACCCTTCTTGCTGCCCCAGAAATCATGCACTATATGAGGCACGAGAGGCCATCTCCTCTCCCTCTCAACATGCCCCAGGGTACCCTGCTGCATCCTGGCCCCCACAACAGCAGCAATTCTCCGCTCCACCCCTGCCCCCACAAGCACCGCCACCAGCGGCCACAGCCCACCGTCAGGCTTGGATGGCGGAAGAAGCCAAAGTGTACTGGCGAGATAGGCTCGCAGTTGAAGCACGTGCTAAGGCAGGTTTTTAATGCTGACTTCAGATATGAGGGTGTCTAAGGTCTCGGACAATATTTCTTTTAGTACTGTGTCTAGTTATAAAAATTCGTTAAATACAAAAAATAGTGTTTCGGACTATATACTTGTTTCTGACCTTTTTGATACATATTATGATGAGCCGGAATGGGAAGAGATCACCCCTGTAATTAATTCTGTTGATCTATCTTCGTCTTTTAATTATGAAGTGTTTGATATGCGAGAACTTGCCAAAATGGCTCAGAACGAAAACTATGAGCCCGTCTCGTTCTCTTCACATGAACTGTCATCTCGATATGGTAGCCCATCAGATGAATATTCCGCCGCGAAGTCTCAATTGAGCTTGGCCCCGGAAGAAAAACATTGGGTACTTAATTTCGTGCAAAAACAAAAAAAATGACATAATCTATGAAACCCCTCAACACATTCGAATGATGCCATATAAGACACGGCACCTAAGAGAAAATGATCTAGAAGTGGAGTTAAAACTATGAAGGAATGACCAATCATCAGTCTGGGTATCCGCGTTAGTCGACAGCGGTGCCACACATTGCTTTGTCGACCAAGGATTCATTACAGCCAATGCTATTGCATGTGAAGAATTGGCTAGACCCATCAAAGTCAGGAATGCGGATGGTTCTGCAAACGTGGGAAGAGGAATCACCCATGTATGTCAAATCCATGCATAAATGAAAGATGGGAACCAAATTGTTTACTCTTTTCCTCTAACATTATACGTATCCAACCTAGCTACAAATGCGGTCTTCCTAGGATACAAATTTCTTAAACAGTATAACCTGTCCATAGATTGGAGGAATAACACCATGACATTTTCTTAGTATGACAACGCACAGGTGAATGAAATATCTCTGGAAGAACAAAACACCATAAAAATGGAAGTTCCAGTGGAATTTCATGACTTTTTAGATGTATTCTCAGAACAGAAATCGACACGCATGCCACTGCAAAAAACGTGGGATCATGCAATTGATTTGCAACCTGATTTTGTCCCAAAAAAGAGACATGTCATTCCAATGTCGCAAACTGAGCTTGCGGAAATACGTAAATTCCTTGATGGAGAACTAGAAAAGGGTTATATCAGACCCTCTAAGTCGCCTCAGACAGCACTGGTGTTCTTTATACCTAAAAAAGATGGTAAAAAGAGACTGGTAATGGATTATCGCTACCTCAATGAGGGCACAATCACAAACACGTATCCATTGCCAAGGATTGAGTAACTGGTTGATCGGCTTTGTGGTGCCAACATGTTCACCATGCTGGATCTCCGTTGGAGGTACATGAATGTCTGTATGAAGGAAGGTGACGAATGGAAAGGTGCTTTCATCACATCTTTTGGATCCTTTGAACCCCTGGTTATGTATTTCGGGTACAAGAATGTGCCTGCTACGTTCCAGGCTATGATGGATGATTTGTTTCATGATCGCTACAATGATACTGGTGCTTACATCGATGATCTCATTGTTTTCACAACTGGTCTTTCTTGTGCTGAGCCTTCCAAATGTTTCTTCTTTAAATCTAAAGTTGACTATCTGGGTATGGTCGTATCTAAAGACAGGGTAGATATGCAAAATAACAAAACAAAGGCAATTGTGTAATGGCCCCAACCACAATCAGTAAAACAAGTGCAATCATTTTTGGGACTATGTAACTATTATCGTCACTTCATAGAAAATTTCGCACATACAGCCAAGCCCTTGACAGAGCTAACCAAAAAAGATGTTCCATGGTCTTGGGGACCTGCACAAGAAGACGCTTACTTATTGCTTAAAGAAAAATTTACAAAAGCACCACTACTCACATACCCCGATAGTGCAAAAGAATTAAGGGTGGAAACTGATGCCTCAGACATCGCTACAGGAGCAGTGCTCTCAGTTCACTGTGAAGATGATCTCTGGAGACCCTGTGCCTTTATTTCACATTCTTTTGATGCTGCAGAGCGCAACTACCCTATTTATGACAAAGAAATGGCTGCAATCATTCACACACTTAAGGAATGGCGCCACTATCTTATTGGAAGCCCACAATTCAAAATCTGGACAGATCACAAAAACCTTGAATACTGGAAAAAACCACAAACTCTATCGTCACGCCAAGCTTGATGGCACACTACACTACAGGAATTTAACTATGTGCTAATCTATAAACCTGGATCCACCAATGCTAGAGTGGATGCTTTATCAAGAAGACCTGATCATGGTGATGCTGTGCAAAACCTAAATGAGAATATTATGGTCCTACCACTGCAGGTGATCATCAATGATGTACACTTAGAATCATCCTTCCTGAAGAAGTTACAGAAAATGTCAAAACATCTAAAAATACCTTCATTGATAACCTGCTGGTTCGACGAACAACAATCAGTATTTATCAATGATGCAAAATGTGTCTTTGTACCTCCAGGATTGAGGATAGAATTGCTTACTCTTTGCCATGATTCACCAATTGCTGGTCACACAGGACAATAACGCACCTTATCTACCATATCTCAGCACTTCTTCTGGCCTGAGATGAAAAAAGAAATGAATGAATACATTGATCGATGTCAAATTTGTACCCAATCCAAATCATCATCATGACCTCCGGCAGGAAAATTGGTGCCTTTACCTATTCCTAAACATCCCTGGGAGGATATTTCTGTCGACTTCATTTCAGGCTTTCCCACAGTTAATGGCATTAATGCAATCTGTGTGGTGGTAGACAGGTTCTCCAAAGAAGTTGTATTTATTTGGCTATATTATTCAGGGATCATGTATGGTGTAAACATGGATTACCCAAATCAGTGGTATCAGATTGAGGACTGCAGTTTTCTTCAGCATTTACAATAGAGTTGTGCAAGCTGCTTAAAATTGAACAGAAACTCTCTACTGCTTATCATCCACAGACAGATGGACAAACAGAACGTGTCAATCATGATCTGGTGCAATATCTTCGTTGCTATGTTTCCAAGAATCAGGAATCTTCGCCGGAATACATAAAAATGGCTGAATTCGCACATAATAACACTGTGACACGTGCTACTGGTAGCATTCCCTTCGCAGTAACCCGAAATTACATGCCACGCATGGGTTTTGAGGTGAAGAATGATCTATCTATCACTGGTCAATTTCAATCAGAGTTAGGAAAAGCACACACCGAAGTAGAAAATGCTCTTTGCATGAATGCAGAAAAAATGAAAGTGCAGGCCGAAAAGAAAAGATCCATTGCACCGGAATATACTATAGGAGATTCTGTCTGGCTTTCTACAGAACATTTGCAACTACCATACACTTTCACAAAGCTGACTCAAAAATGGATTGGTTCTTTCAACATTTTGAAAACTTCACCAAACACAATCACATTAAAACTGCCAGCCAGAATAAAGATACACCCCACTGTTAACATCTCTCACGTAAAACCATTTAAAGATCAATTGCCTGGACAACCAGTTAGCAAGCCTGATGTGGTGCATCAGAAGATGGTTCAGAAGAGTTTGAAGTGGAATCCATTCTCGACTCTAGATCCACTCAACGTGGTCTTTTATACTTGGTTAAATGGAAAGGATATGACATCAGCGATGCCACTTGGCAACCAGTGGCAGATCTTGTCAATACTCCTCTGGCCATTAAGGAGTTTCACCCAAAAAATCTGGCTGTGCCTAGAAAAGTCCAAGGAGTAACACTCCACAAATTTGTGTCATTATTTTATGACTCCAGTTGATCTGGAATATCAACCTAAAGATGGGGTAATGTTGTAATCCTATTCAAACGCGCCTTCTTTTTCTCATCACAACAGTGTGGTACACCGTATTATGTAATATGACATCAGGGGTCTGTGCCTCCTTATCTCTTATCAATGATGTCATCAGTCTAGACTGCCTCATGTTAGACACATGTAGCTTACCAATGCCTCATGTATTTAATAGTAGTAGACATATATAAGATAGGCCAAGAGTCGAGCTGAGCCCCAGCTTCAACCTCTTGTGTCTTGTGACCTAAGTCGCAGTCCCCCATTCTCAGTTCTTCCTTTTCTTGTGGTTAGTAGAGACCGACGGTTGTGTCCTGGTATAGGTCACTTCAGAGATGATCTCAACACATTGACAACATGCCCAAGGAGAATCCAAATGCTTTACTGTCTGTGTCTTCTGCTCAACCCAGCTATCCACATCCCTGCAACTAAGGCAAATAGGAATGTGCTCAACATGTGAGGCTTTGAGCTTGAGATAAATGTTGTCCTCAGGTTATATATTTGGGATGCTGATATGCCACAAATCTTTTAGGAAAATGACACAATCTCCTACAACATCATATGTGGGAGAAGCACATGTCACGCAAGAAGCAAGGAGGGAGGGAATGCTCTCAATCGAGGGGAAGAAAACTGAAAGTTTGGATGGCTCAGACCCAGGAGGTTGTCTATTGGCTAGTGGAATACTAGTCTAGAACATTGGCATATCTGGAGGTAGGTTTAACTTCATCCTTGTGTGACTAGCTTCCTCTTCAGTGGCAGGTGTAACCATGGTATCAATACCACATAACTCCAGGGGGGCCTGCAAATAATGTCTGAGGAACTCCACAAGAAATGGGTTGTCACTGTACATTATAGGCTCTGTTACTATGTGAAGTGACCTAAGCATGAGCTACAGAACATGACTCTCAGCCTCAACTACTAACAAAGAAGAACTGAAGTGGAGGACTAGGACTTAGGTCAAAAGACACAAGAGGTTGAAGCTGGGGCTCAGCTCAACTCTTGGCCACTTTATATATGTATGTATACTAAGATTAAATACATGAGGTCTGCTAATCTACATGTGTCTAACATGAGGCAGTCTAGACTAATGATGTCATAGATAAGAGATAAGGGGTAGACCTGTGACATCATTGATGATGTCATATCATGTGATTAGTCTAGACCAGTAATGTTATATTACATAATGTGGTGTGTAACACCATTGAGATCGCAAAAATTAGGAGAATTTGAAGAAGGTTATAACTCTATGCCTCCTTCCCTGTCCCATCAAATGATGCAGGTGGAATCATACACAATGAAAAGATATGTGTTTAATATTGCACCAATAGCTGTGCTGCCACATATGCTGAGATCTGGACAAGGGTATCTCTGGCATGGTCAGAGTCATGTATGATAGCCACATGAGAGTCTGAAGGTTTGAGCACTAAGAATGGATCAATGCTTTTATACCACTTAAACTCGATGTGTAAGTTGAGGGTAGCAATATCACAATGCAAGACAGGGTTACTGTGACCATTCAGTGGTATTGAATAGATACAGATGTCAGGCTTGATCTTGAAACTGAATCCATTGGCCTTCTTGTCTTCTCGAGCATGAGTGTTGATAATGTTTAACTTTGGAACTTGCTTTTGAATTTCAGTAAACTAGGAAGGTAGCCTGAAGGGAATTGAGATATACGAGACATAAAAATCACAGGTTGACTTACAAACAGGGCATAGGCTTTTAGCTCTGATCAAGCTTGGAGTGTTTAATTGAAAGAACTCTTTTGGAACTGAGTGGTAGCTGAGCAATATTGGGGTATGTGAGCTGTGGGTAGGAAGGTGCTCAAAAATTCATCAATAGGTGGACCCATAAAAAAATGTGCCATGTCTCTACCAAGGAGGTTAAGAGTGGGGTGGTGATAGCAAGTGAATGTGAAAATAGTGAGGTTCTATTTTTGATAGGAGTAGATGATGAATTACCTATGTTAAACAGCAGCAGTGCATGTCTAGGCGAAGGTAGAGAGCCATTATTATCAGTAATACCATCATTGACACAAGAATTGCCCATGATTGATTGTGGGAAGCTGCTAAACACTGTAGTAGGTCAGAGTTTGTGGCAGAGGATAAAGACTCACTGTCTGAATTGTCAAACACAGTATTACTCTTGGAGGAGTATTGGAGGCAGGGGATCAGTGCACAATGTGCAGCCTAGGTCCTGGGTTGACCATTGACTCATTGAAGGCTGGATTCAAGACTTGAGGAGTACTCACAGTGCTCCAGGCTGAGCATATCAATATCAGACAAAAAGGATAATGGCACAAACTAAGGACTTATATATTGTCAATCACTCCACCACTGGTCTGCCTGGGGCCTAGGCAAACATTTGAATGTTAAAACAAGATTCAGCATGGAAGTTGAAACACTGGCTCAAACCCCAGCTGACCATCTGACTTGAGCTGAAATGCAAGAATGCAGCTGGTTTTCCAATAAACAGTGAACCGTGGGAAAAGATGACCAAGCCAAGCCATAGCCGAGCTGATTTGCCAAGCCATGGCAACACTACAACTGGATACTACCCAGAAACCAATGAATCTCCAGTTAATCCTGTTTTATGGATGTGTTTCCAGGAAATCATCATATCATTGATGTATTTAATGATTGGCACTCGCCCTGACATAGCCTATGCTCTAATCCAGCTTGCTAGACAAGTGGCAAACCCTTTTCAAGAACACCTTAACAAGGCACACTATATCTGTTATTACCTCCTCAGAACTCAGAACTATACTTTGATCTATAATGGGGTGGAAGGCAAAGGCTTAATTGCCTGCACTACTCAGACTGGGGTCAGGACAAACAAACTGGTCACTCGCAGACAGGTTTTTACCTGAAGCTTGCAGAAGGGATTTTTCTATGGAACTCACACTTGCAAAAGACCACTGCACTATCTTCTATGAAAGCAGAATACATGGCACTCAGTGACTGCTCATGCCAAGCAGTGTGGATCTACCAAATGATGGGTGAACTTGGTTTTAAACTAAGACCAATGTTACGATTGGCCCCTTTTTCTCTCTTCCTTTGCTCTCTTTTGCCTTGTATTACTTAAACATGCACAGCCCTTCCCCTTAGTCAGCATTCACGGCTGTGCATTTTCTTATCTCTTATCTGTGACTCATGCGTTCCATGGCATTCCCATCAGAAAAACTTTTAAGTCATAATTAATCTGAATAATTCTTTAAAAATTATAATATAGCAATAAATGCATTTATTTCTTGATATCCATAGTTAT